>JANHGN010018031.1:95043-137406 GCA_024605025.1 Megaceryle maxima
TTGTGGGTTTTTTGTTTGGTTTTTTGTTTATTTTTTTTTTATTTTTTTTTTCTATACAGCTTCATTATGATAGAGTAGAATAATGAGGTTTGCAATCAGCTTGGGAGGTTTTCTTGGTTTTATAAATAACTGGCAATGCATGTTTTCTATGTTTTCTGTGGCAAGCAGTTTTCTTTTCACTCCACTTTTATTTCCTTCATTGCTGTCTTGGAGCAGATGTCATTACCTAATTCCAGAAGACTTAATGCATCTTAAGGTATTGACCAAAGACAACGTGGTTTGCTGCTAAACACTCACAAGAGCAGAGAATTAAAGTCACATATTTTCACTTTTTCAGTCCTGCAGAAATCACACTGATCTTGTGTGAAGTTTTAAAATTCACTAACTTTTGACCTTGTGCCTCCTAATGCTGCTGAACACAGACCTTTAGCCCTCTGGCAAAAGTAGTTTTTCCAGGATGCCTAGAATTAATTTAGACATTTATGACTCACTCATTTCATTTAGCAGTATTTGATGCTATAACACTATCATTTCAGAATTCTTCAAGGTGCTGCGCTTTTTTTCCCCTGCTAATTAATATTTGTATTTTTAATTATTCATGAAAATCTTAAAGTTTTAAAGGGTGAATAAATCTTTTTTTTTAATCTCCTTTGCTATAATTGTATTTTAAAAGATTCCATAAACTACATACTATGTGCAAAGAGTCTTGTTTGTTAGTCTAAAGGGATCACAAAAAGGTGAAGATATAAAATAAACTTCTCAACAGCACACAGATAAGAGACAGAACACTTAGTAGCTTATGTCACCCACAAGGCAGAAGTGAAATATCATTCCTTTCTAATAAGTATTTCTCTAGTAACATCAGGTCTTTGTTAACACTCCTGTGATAAGAAATGACCCTAGGAAGGGCACTTTGGTTCAGTTCAAGATCCTTTCTAAAACCTACAGCTGTTTGAAGAGCAATGAGGCCAGGAGTTGCTGGGAGCTGTGCTGAAGGAGCTCAAATGCCATTTCAACTGCCTCCTATGCTTTCTTTGGGATAACTATTCTGGTGTGTTATTTTAGACACAGTAGTTCCTGATTTCTTCTCTGTTATTGACTGGATATTTTTTCTCTTACTTGCATGAAAGAAACTTTTCACATGGAAGGAAAGAAGGGAGGGAAGTGCATTGTTTCAAAATTATACAAACATACTGTGAAAAAGATAAGCATTGTGAAATCCAATAGTTATTGATTTCCCTGCCTGGGTCACTTCTGAGATAGAACAACTGTTTGACAGACTGTTAGACTTCCTTAATTCATACAGAGTATAAAAAGACTGAAATGAAGACACTGGTATGATTCTTAAATCAGATTAAGAATTTAGGTGGGGAATATATATAATCTAAAAAAAAAAAAAAAAAAATAGAATTACAAGGAACATACTGAGAAAAATGTGAGCAGAATAAGGTTAAAGATAATATTTTCAGCCTAACAGCGGTGTTTAAAAGTTGGGACTTGGTTATCGCATCATCAGAATATGTTAGGTACACAGTAATTTTTCCATGTATTTCTTATGTGAGAAGTAACAGCATGGAGAAGATGACTTATCCTAGAAAAAAAGTATTAAAGACTTGTGGATACACGTCACAGTGGAAAAGAAGTCATTATTTCATATTTCCATACAGAATTAAATGTTACAAGAAAATTCCATGATAAGCTCTTATTCCATTGTACAGTGTAATGTGCTTAACATGATAGTGAATTTCTTTGATCTGTTTTCAAACCAGCATAAAAAGTCATTGCTCTAAAGAGGCTAGAACTTCTCAGTCTTCAGCTGACACTGTTATGACATAATATGACCATATTGCTGCAAGGAAATAACTTAGTTGCATCATATTCTCATGTGTGGGGTCTATTTATTGTCAGGTCACTATTGTTTCAAATGGATTTAGCAAACTGACTGTGTAGCGGAAAAAAAAAATCCCTTTTTTTAATTATCTTGTTAAAAGTTCGTACAGCAAATTTATAAGCAGTTTAAAATCCAGCCTATATTGCAATTGATGCAATTTTTAGATAGACTAAAATTTCACATTTATTAAAGTTCACTCATTGCACTTTATACAAGTTTTAAGGACACCAGTCAGCACACTCCAGATAAGTTTCATGTGTGCCTAAGAAAAAGATCATCAGAAGAAGCTACCCACAGTGTGGTTTCACATCACCAAAGGACAAACTGGGACCAACAGCAATTTTTACATTTACTCTAAATCATCATCACAAAGAAACATGTTTCAAATAGGAAATGGGGGAGTATTTTGCCTGAAATGTTTTCCACCCCAAATTACTAATTTGAGTTAACAAAGCATTTCTTGAATACATTTTGATTGTTTTCAGTGAAGAAAAGCAGCACTCTAAAACCATCCAATGTTGAAACATCTTGCTGCAAAATTTAAAAGCAAAGTGCTTCCTTTATCATCTTTTCCTGTGGGAATTGAATTTCTATGTAAAAATAGATCTGTCCTGTTAACTAAATATGAAACAAAGTATTCCATTTAGACATGAGTGAAGTATTTTGCTGTATTTAAAAGTGAATGTTCATGTTTTTATTCCATCTTCTCTTCAAATTAATCTATTTCCAATTCAGTCAATCAAGCACATATTCAATTATTCACAGGGCTCTGATTCTAACTATTTGCAATTGTTTCTCAAATTGTTTGGAAGCAAGGGGTAGAAATAAACCACAAAGGAACAGAACAGAATAGAAAGAACAGTTCTTAAAAAGACAAGGCTTGTTTGTGTGATGGAAAAAACAGACCAGAGAATTCTCCTGTCAGCTGATACATCTGCAAATGTTACTGGAGAGCCTGAGAAAAAATGCCTGGATTATTGAACAGTCCATTATCTAATTTATAGACAAAACACGTCAAGACAAGTCATCTATAGAAGAGGAAAGATCAGAACTCAGATCAGCTACCAAATCCCCTTTTTCCCCACTCTGTGCTCTGTTCATAGCGTGGAACCTCTCCGTGGGCAAATCTCAACCATACAACTCCAATCTTAGACTCTTGGCTATGGTACAAGTTAGACTAGTCATCAACATAAATTTGCTTTCAAGCTGCTTGCATTTGGAGATGAAACAGATATATGCAAGTGACAAAGATGTCCCCATGCACCCATTTTGAATGGCAAATGGTTTGGCTAGGAGGAAGGGCATGTGGAATCTTCAGGGAGCCTTTTTTGAAGATCAACATCACCTGCAGCCCCTGGGTAGTAGTAGTTAGGAAAGATACCATCAAGAGGTGAGAGTAGCATCTCTTCTTTTTTCCTTCTCCCACTTCTGCTGGGTTCCCACAAAGACATTTAGCCCAGGCAGTGAAATAACAAAGTACACCAAACACATCAGGCTGCTAAATTGTTGCCACTATCCCCAGTTGGAACAGGGTTCACCATCTCATAGGGCTTCCTGCCCCTTTGAGCTTACTCTGACTCCAGCTGGAGTTCTCTGTGGTTCTTGCCACTCTTGTACTCTTCCCCAAGGGAAAACAGAGAATGGGGCTACCCAGCATGAGATCGCTCTTTAGAAAAAGAGGAGTGGAGCAGGGCCAGGACCTAACTGCTTGTTCAGTATTGACTAAGGTAATGTCAGCATTTATATTTTCTTTAAATTGACATAAGGAAAAGTCCTTTCGTGGCTTATTCAACTGGAAAAAGGAAGAAACAATAGCATGATATTTTCTAATCAGATATTTTTCCCACTTTTCCAAAAGACAGTGTCCATCTGTTTTAGCATCTGCTCAGTGTAGTTAAAACCCCTCCTAAAAAAAAACAAAACAAAACAAAAAAACCAACAACAACAAAAATTAAAAAAAAAAAAAAAAAAAAAGAGAGAGAGAGAGAAATGGCTTCACTGCCTTCAAAATGTCAAGATCTAAGAATTTCCTGTGGAAAAAAAGTTGCACATGTTGTCGTTATTGCTGCAAAAAGTGTCTCTGACCCCTGATCTCTCTGCCTGTTTAAATACAGTATGCTATATCCACTTATTTCAGCAAGTTTGAGAAAGGTACTTGACTGAAAATTTTAATGCCTAAAAACCTGAAAATAGTAAATCTTCCTGTCATTTTGACTAAGACTCCTTGGAGGGTACTTTTTGGATCACATTTTTGCCCTCAGGTTTGCTCCTTCTGCAGTTCAAATGATCTAGGATGCTTTGAAAAAGTAATTCAATACCAATATCCAGAAAATAATTCAAGTTGGAAGGGACCTCTGGAAGTGATTCAACAGCTCTGCCTCATTAATCAATTCACATACTATGTTCATAAAAGAATTTTATCTCAGTGATCATAACTTGACTGCATAACAGATATATGTCTGCCTGGCACATGAACACTTCTGTACTATATTTATAAATTCACTTGCTTTTCATGCACATTTTACGCTATTTTGTCAGATTGAATTTATATGTAAGTTTTAGTTCATTGAATAAATTTTCTCTCTTGATAAGACAGAAAAATAATGCCACAATATTTCAGTTCAGTCAAAAGATGTGGAAGGGAATACACTGAGAAACAAAGTTATTCCAGTAAGGGGGTAGACTTTTTACAGTTCTGCTGATAGATTAATTCTGTACTGACTTTTAGGATGTTTTAAACTACTGCATCTTATATTTCATATACTCCTTCCTACATGTGCTGACCCCTCTTCTGCCTTGCACATTATTGATTCCAAATGTGATCTTCCAGCTTGTGCTTCTGTCACTCAGTGTGGTCGGTCTGATGCTACCTGCTTGAATGAGAAAGAGTGGTCTAGGCACAGCCTTCCTGAAAGCATCAGCCAGAGTCTGACAGATAATACTAGCATGAGGTAATCTAACCGTAAACTATCAAAAGAACTGGAGGATCTTTTCCCTGTGGGAGCCAGATGAGATTCCACATAAACCAGACAATAGTATGTCTAACATACTTACACTCAAAACACATAGCAAATGTATTTCTAACTAGAATAGTCCCCACAGATGTGTTACACAGGGGTGTTGGACATGAGGAATATGACACTATGCCATTGGTCTTGTTACCACTGAAGTAACTGACCATTTTACTGAATACCGGTAGCCCATGTTTAGCATATAGCAGCAGCAAAGGCTTCAATTTTGCTTCTGTTTTTACCACAGAGCAGAACGTGAAGTCTGCAAGTAAGGAAAAGTTGTTCATGCACATGTACTGACATCTGCATTAGTAAGCGATGAAGCCTAATTTATCCCACCTTTCTGTTCCTTCCTTCCTTTAACCCACAGTCAGAGTTGTTGCTGGTTCTGATTAGCATTTGTACATTGCCAGGAAAATTGGTAGATTTCTAAAAAAAAGACCTTGGAAATGGCAAGAGATGACTGATATTGGAACTGTGTTAAAAGTGCTGCTATCACACTGACAAATGTCAGGGTGGTTAGTAAAGCAGGGTGAGAAGCATCCTGATGCCTTAAGAGAGAGATGAAATACAGTGGAATGAAATATAGACAACATATGCATTAGAATAAATATGTATAAATGGCTGACCTTATTTATATAAGGAATGGCATTTATATGGCAAAAGCAATTGAATTCAAATCATTACCTTCAAATGGTTGTGATTAGAGTAAGAGGCTACAGCAGTCTTCTGTGGATATATGGTAGTCTGTGTTAATGATGAGCCTCTATTCAATACATAATTCTCATCAGATTTCCTTTATCTGAAAACAGTATTATAGCTTTTTCATGAGAGTAACTAAAATATAATTAATTAGAATGTCATCTGTAATTAAGTCAAACCTTTTATTATTCTTAATTCTATCAATGGAACCCTTACATGGCAAGGAGGGAAAAAAAAAGCTTATCTGATAAAATCAGCATGATCAGTGATTTCAGTCTGGGATGATTATAGTTTTCAGTAAATTGGTTAAAACTTACATTGTGTTAAGGCTTCCTACTTACTTATTTTTAGCCATATGGACAGAGTCATTGAAGCAATAGAATTACATTTGGTTTTGAAAGTATAGAAGAGCTGGTCTATACATAGATTTTTGTAAGAAATACAACTAACACAGATAGAAATTTTACTGCAGATTTAGTTACAATGATAGGAAATATTTATTTACAAATATTCTTCTTTCTCCTTTGTCTGGTAAATTCTGTGGAAGCCGGGCTCCTAATCTAGACAGCTTTTGAATTAACTTTGTAACCGAATAATGCATTTGCAAGAACAGCTCCTAGAAAAATGAAATGTATTTTAAAGAGTATTTAAGTGATAACATCAAGCCAGGAAACTGGATAGCAGCTGAAGCTCTGAATGTAAAATATGTTTCTTATGCAGGTGTCAAAAAGTATGAATCCATATATCTGTATTATACATACAGATTTTTACAAAGGGTCCAGTTTTTGAATATTAGTGAATATGGAGATATCTCCTTTAACACATTTCTGACAATAGAAATATAAATAAACTCTCCTTGATTGGTCATATTCTATACTCTGAGGAGCAGTTATTTTTATTTCCTTATACACCTTTGTTAGCTTTCACTTAGGAACACTCCCAAAGTCACGCCTTCAAGATTCTGCACCCAGGAAAGGGTTTGCATTTAGAGGGAACTTGTGGCAGTGCATGACCTGGGGGCTGGCTGCCCCACCTGCTACTGGCTGTTGTTGGAGCAGGAGGAAGAGCTCAGTAAGTGCAGTAAGGGCAGGGGATTGCTCAGGTGATTGAACTGATGAAGTGGCTCAAAGCTTTCCTTGTTAGGAAAAGCTCCAAGACTGATTTTAATTAAACCACTGGTCTTCAGTATTTTTAACTAATCTTGTAGCAGGAAGGAGAAAAGCAGGGAATATGTTAGGAGTTTTCTTTTACACTCCTACTACTAATAAAAATAAATCAAGGAAACTGCAACAGGGTGCCAGGTTTGTTTATCCTATAGCACTGTGTACTGTTCTTTATAGCATCTGGGAACTGCTGCTTCTGTATCCCAAGTATTCTAAATATTCTGTATGAGCTGTTTAAGGAGACATCATAGACCAGAAAAGTATCCTTTAGTGTATTTAAGCCTAAGCATATATGAAGTACAATGAACAATCTGTTAAATGTTAATGTAATTTATCCTTTCTTAATTTACAAACACGACATATTGCATGTATTTAGTGTTAATCTGTTTTAGACACTCATTTGTTTTGACCTATGTCCATAATATATTATGTACCTTGAGATATTTATCTTGTCACTTTGAAGCCAGATTACAATTAATATGACACACATGAGTTTAAATTAGTACTCCAACTAGAGATGTGTGAGTAATGAATTAGCCACAGTCTTGAACCGTTGGCAGACAATTTAAATTGCCTGCCTCTTTCTGAAGCACGATCTGGAATCACTAAATATGTACATGTTCTTAAGTCATTATGGTTTTGGTTTTTTTTTTTTAGATCGGTGACTGAGCAATAATCTTTAAACACTTTTTTTTTTTGGAAGGGAAAATAATATTAAAAAAAAAGAAAAAAAAAGTTGGTTTGGGACTGTATAGTCAGATGTCTTACTGCAAACAATTCTTCCACAGATTTGTTTTGTCACACCACATTTGGTTTGATATTGTAAGGTCAAACCTTAAAAGTTAAGTGGTTGCCTATAGGAAGCAGGACTGTAATGTGATATCATTAGAAATACTGAATTGTGGATAATACTTTATATTTTTACTTGTCACTTGTCGGGTTTTTGACAAGAAGAGGCAGTTTTGATGGGCTTCCTGTGGTCCTTGTGTTTTTTATCCTGTTATCCAATTTTCTGCTGCACTGCTTTCCTTCTGTCACACTGACTGCTAGCCAGCCTTGCCTTCTTTACTGGAAGAGCATACAAAGCTTTTCGGTATAGTGGACAGAAATAAAAGGAGAGGCAATAACAGGGCTGAATTTTGATAAGTACCTTATGTCCCCTGTCCAGCGTAAGTCATACATGATCTATATATCACCTGAAGGTCTTTCAAATATTATAGGAAAAGTAATATTTATGGAATGTGTGTATATAGCCAAATACATACTTTAAAAAAAAAAAAAAAAAAAAAAAATCAAATAAATCCTGAGAAGAAATAAAACAATCTATGATTTTAAGGGCTGTTAGTGGATGACAGAGAAACACTTAAGTTTAGTGACCCTGTATTCACTGAAAAATTCACAAGTAAAAAAAAAACCAAAACCAAAACAAAACAAAAAGCCCATAGAACACAACGTAAATCCTGGTATATAAGTAAGTGAATACTACCAAAAAATCCCCTCTACCCTTTATTGAGGATTTAACATTCAATAGTCTTTGGATATGAATTTCCACTAACTTTCCATTTTTTTGGAGCTGGAGTTTGGCATGAACAAGATTGAATGTTTACATGCTGATTTAATCTGCTTTAGATATCTCTTATGCAAAACTTAGTGTCTGCTAATAGTCACATTTGCTCCTATTCATTGAAAACAAGTGTTAACCATTGTGTAGAGCTTGATTTGTTGCGTGATCCCCTGGACTTTTGTTACATTTGATGCCAAAATTGTTAGTCTGAATGTTTTAAAACCCCACCGCCCATAAATTTAGGGATATAAGCATAATGTTGTAGGCAAGACACCAGGGCTATGTCTGAACTGGCAAAGCTAGCAGCACTTTGAATCCCTACACCCGGGTTCATGTTTCATCTGGACTCCATCATGAGGTTAGGAGAAAAGAGCCAACCTGCTTTTTATGATGCCCTGGCTCTTATGGCAGGGACCTGGAAAGAAGAAGTGGGGAGCAGCAGCACACAGCCATCAGGATCCCATTGTGCCATCTAGACATGGCTCAGGAGAGCTATATCTCATTCCAGATGTGCCCAGTAGCCTGCCCTAGATCTTCAAACAGCTCCCAGATACTTTGTTTCCCTGACTCCTTTTTGCATAACTGAGGTAGAAATGCTCTTGCTAACAGCTGTTATTTTGTCATATGCCATAGACTGCCAATAACGTTGCTATTGGCATTGCTGAGAAAGAAGACATTAAATGGAAAAAAAAAAGTCTTCTTTATACTATGAGAGATGTAGCTGCATTACTGAAAGAAAGCACTTCTAATGTGGTCCCATCAGCATTGCCAAGCAGTAACAAAACACCTTTCTTCTTACTCAAATCCATTTTCAGCACAGGGAATTTTTGGCTTATGTAGAACATTTTTACTGTATTTTATCTATCATTCTTCTTGCTAAACTTAATACCAACAATAACTAGAAAGGAAGAAATAATTGCCCTGAAAATCTGGGAAAATTTGATAACATCATTTTGGGGAGATGAGGCAGTGTCTTAAAGAAGCACCTCAATCCTTCTTAGTCACTTTTAAAACTATTTTGAATAATGTAATAAGTCATGAGATTACAGATAAACCCCCTACCTTAGTCACGGGTTGGGCTATGATTTAGTAGATCTCTTTTTATAACTTTATTTTTAAGACTTTTAATATGCCATATGGGGTGTAGGATGTAGTTGGAACAGATTGGTGTTCATTAATCAGTAATTCCTACTTCATACAGAGCAGAATTAGTATTAAAAGAAATTAATTCTCTAACATTCTTGGTCAGGGCCAGCAAGCATTTACAAGCAGAATGACTGCTGTCTTTACAGGGCTTCTTCCACAGCCTCCTCCTGCATTTCCACCCTACTCTGAGAGGGGTGCAGCTTTATGTTTGGAAATGGATGGTTGCAAGAGTCAACATTCACACTGGTTTATTAAAAGGAAAAGGTGAGACAGCCACAAACTGAGAAGAGTTAGTCACACCCTGGGCAAATCTGGGATGAGACTACAGGAGTTATATGATATCAGAAGAAAGCTGACCACATAAAAGAAACTTAAAAGCTATTACCAAGCTTTGAAAAGTCATGAAAAAGGAAATCAGATCAGTCCAATGCTTGAAGGTTTGGTTGGTCAGAGAGGAAGAAACATTTCTGTAAAAAAATACATCGGATTTTTATTATATATTATTCTATTATATGTTGTAACTAGCTCTAAAATGGACTACTCAATACATTAGCAGGATATTTATATATATTTTTGTCTTGTTTTATGCTACTAATGATCTTAAGAAATCTTGCTTTTCATTAAGACCACTTCAGTCTTAATGAATGGACGACAGCTGGTAGCTACCATGCCTAGGACTGCAGTCAGCAGAGCATGCACTAAGGAGTTCTCTGTAAGGTATGAAAGATGCCCAGGAAGCACCTTCAGGCAAAAAAAAAGTCTCTGAATTCTTAATTATTTATGTGACTTTCTCCTGTACTGGTTTTATCCCTATATATAATATAGCACCAGTGTATTGACCTTTTTGTAGTGGTTCATTCTGTTCTCTTTTACTTATATGTGTTTATTTTCATGAGAAACTAGGACACAATTTTTTTATTATTTTCTCTTTTTTTTTTTATTTGTTTTGTTTGCTTGTTTGTTTGTTTATTTGTTTTCCTATTGTGTGCTTTTTTTGTTGTTGGTGGTGGTGTTGTTGGTTGGTTTTGGTGGTGGTGGCGGTGGTGGTTTTTTTGTTTGTTTTTTTTTGTTTTTAGCACTCCAGTCATGCATTTGTGTGTGTGCTTGTGCAAAGGTGTGTTCTTGGGTTCAGATAGAGTGTCACAAATCTTAATCACTGAAAAAGCTGAAGAAGATGAACTTATGCTCAAATAGATGTTCTTGTCCTTAGTGTGCTGCAGAATAGGTATGTATCCATGCACCTCACAGAGCTCTTCTCAATTTTTAGATTCAAGTACAGTGTAGATGAATATAAAAATGCAGGCAATAAAAAGACCTATTCCATTCAGAAACTTGCCTACATTAAGATTGTGCTTCTCTGTTTGAACATTTCTTGTTTTCAGGTAGCTTTTACAACCTTCCGTGGGTTAGTGATGGTAAGTCAAATGTGACTGATGAATATCTGAACTTCTGGATTCTCATTCATACTGAAACTCCAGAAGTCTTGTGGGTTTTGTGTCACAGTAGAATGATGCAAGGCACTTAATCTTGTTGCAGCTCACCTCTGATATAAGGCAAAATGTTACGTATCTGGATTTGAACAACCCCTTTCAGAAAGAATGGGGGTGCTTCTTTTGACCTGGTGACTCTGGCTTGGTAATTTCAGTGGCTTTATAACTGGACATTCTCTGGACTCAACCAGAGAATTAAGGTTTCAAGTTTCCTTAGGAGTAAATGACTGCAAGAGACAATTCCTCTTCTAAGCAACAATTAGAGCATTAGCTGAACAAAGAGCTTCATCTGGCAATTAGTATTCCTGTGGTGAACAGGAGAGAATTAGCCAGAGATACAAGAGGCTCAGGCTGCAAGAGCTGAAGCAAAAGGCTTGGTGTGCAAGCTTTCTGATGCTCCAATGCCTTTTCTCCCCCCAGTTTGAGAATCTCTTGCATTTATTTTTCACAATAGGTTAATGCTCTCATGTCGAAAGAATACATTATGGCTCAAACATTCATCTCTGCTTCAAAAGATAGGCAACAGCTACTGGAAACAGCAGGGCTCTCTGCTGTGTTTTTAGTCCTGAGGCTGATCAATAAACTCCGGTGACACAAGGGAGGAAGGGGTAACACACTCACACACTGCTCAGCCCCAGGAATGCAGAAAGGATGAATAGAAAGCTAAATGTTTCTTTAAGGAATGAGACCCAAGCACAGATGGCACTCTGTATTCATGGAAGGCTCCCACATGGTGCAAAGAATTAGAGCCTGCAGGGCCTCATAAAAATAATGGAATCACCTATACACAAAATCTTCAGCCTGATTCACTCTCAGTTACATTGCTGTAAGATAGTAGGAGTAAAGGTATTAAAGTCAATGGATTAATGCAGCGTAACACCGTCCTTAGAGCTGAACCTCACATCCACTGTGTGAAGTGTCTATCCAAAGGGCTTGTAGTGACTGTGTCATGAATAAACCAGGCAAGAAAACTAAAACTCCATCTTTAACTACTGTGAACCAGACCATGGATATTCTTTGGGGCCATGATATTCCTGTTGAGGTTGAAACAACCCAGAAATTCAGCTTGATGATGGAGAATCTTGGGGTTTCATAGGGATGGGAGTTAGGTCTTTTATCTGCCATTTCTAAGCACCATCTTTATAGTTCTTTTCTTTATCTCAGAAGTAGAAAGAAGTCAGGAGAAAGAAAAAAAGCCTGTTCTTTCTTTCTAGTAATCATCAGATGCCTAAAGCTCCCTTAAGAGAAAAACAAACTAATGTCATGCTTAGTCTTCTAAATTGCAAGTCAGAAGAATATTTTTCCAGATATTCCAGAAGTCCTGAAACAGATTAAAACATCGTTGCTGAAGGAATTCCAGAAATCTGCACCTTAAATGGAAACAAGCAGAATTTTTCTTCTGGACATTTGTAGTGGATACAAATAATGCATGACACTTACAGACATATACTTGTATTAGTTTCAGCCAATTAAATCTTTCCACAGTTTCTTTATCACTAAATTCACTTGAGCTACTTAGATCAGTGCTAAAAGAGATGTAAGAAGAAAACAAAATGATCTCTTGGTTTTGATTCAATACAAAGTCTCACAGATTAGTTGTGGTTTTGCTATTTTTTAGTAGATCATTCAGCAAATAATGTAATTTCTTCAGAATTTAGATGCTGTGGATGTGTCAGTTCTGGATTGTCCATAGTAATGGAAAAAAACCAGTTATGTCAGTACTGTCTGCTGATTGCTTTAAACTGAACTTGTATTTCAATTTATGATCTTGCAGAACTTCTGTTAAAAGGACAGAATGGTAAAGTTAAAGTCATCTGGAGAGACAAAACCTTTTCACTTAACAGCTGCACACCCAGACCTGCCAGAGTGCACTGGAGGCAGCAGACTGGGAGATGTGACTGTGTTTTTAGCCCACACAGGTCCTAGGAGTTGTGTATGTTCCTGCCTGTGGTATTTTACTTTCCTGAGTTTTTACCAAAAAAAAGGAAGATGGAAGGGGACTCTATTTGTCCCAGTCCTTCATGTCTTTCCAATCTCAATCTCAACCACAAGTGAATTGTGTTGTTGTTTTCTGCTATAGGAGGCCCTCCACCTTGGGATGCCCCTTGAGTTGTTGTGCTCTATCAGGGTCTGGACTAGGGAGGACTTTCAAGAGTCATGACTTGCTGTAAATCCACCAAGTCTGGATGTCAAATTCCTGCTAGAAAACGTTGCTGGTGAGGTACGAGCTGTGAGAAATACTTGGTTCTGAAACAGAACTGACTTTGGAGGGAAAGAAGCATCATCAGAAGAGAGTCAGGGCCCACCATAATTCTTGTCTGGGTATGTTCTGAATGTTTAGAGTTGGGATAAAAATAGTGACTGAGGAAGAAGAGAAGATTGTTATTCAAATAGCAATGGGATTGTTCAGATTCATGAATAACAGCCTGTGTCTTAATTACCATGTCAAATGGAGTCAGAGTTATCTCTGTACAGCTCCAGAGCATCACATCTGCAAAGCTTTCTTCCTGCCTATCAGCCCTTAGAAAACTGCCCTCCCAGACCAAGAAGGCACCTCACAGCCTAGCAAGGCAAGCTGCAAGTGTCCCTCTATGCCACTACTACTAACAGCAGCTGTTGCTGTTAGGAAGGACACTTACATATTTATTTATTACATTATTGAACAGACAGATTTTCCACAAGTGCTACAGTTTCCTAGGTGGATGCTAGGTTATTAATGTGGTGGAAAGACATCCAAGAGCAACAAAAAGTGTAACAGGTCAGGCTACTCTTATACATATAGCTTAAATACCTGGTCTAAGATACTTGAGTGAGGGTAGATTAAGTATTGTTGAATTTGGACATCATAGAAGCAACAATCTTACAAATATACATGCTTATTAGGCATTACAGAGCCAGCACGTAAACTAAGTTGGAGTAATTAAATAAGAGGAAGGCGAAGGGGTGAAAGAAAACACCATCTGCTAACTCTCAATCAGTCACTTATAAGCAAACTGGAATATAATGAAGGCCATTGCATTCTGATCATGACTACACCCTTCTGCTTGGCTTGTGTTCTTTTTCCTCAAAAATAGTGCATATGTTTTGTAACAGTTTGGTAAACACATAAAAAAAAGACAGGAAAAAGAAAGCTAAAAATCACTGCTGAACTGTATGAAATGCAGCAATTTGGATGCTTCATAATATATTTTTTCTATTTACTTATTTTACAGGCACTCTTAATAACATTTGCAACATCAATAGTTTGATTTGCAAGCTAAGAACTTGATTATGCAGTTTCACATTGTCATAAGATCATTGTATTTGACAGTGAATCCAGATCAACACTAATTCATGACCTTACATTCTCAGTTATTTATAGCCATTAACTGATACACTGATTCTATTAGCTGACTGCTAAATGTGGGGTATTCATGGAATCTCCTCCTGTGTTGAAATAGCAATTGTTTTTAAGTCTGTGAATTTTCCAACATGAATGATGACTTTCTAGGCTATTAATATAGAAGAGCTACATAAACCAGCATACCCACCTGTTGTGTCAGCCAATAACGTATGTTAATACAAGACCAGTGTTCTTTAATTAATACTTATAAAATGACAGAAATTAATTAATACTTGATTAGAGGCAAATAATTCAATTATTGTGAAAAGTTTGCAGCATTGTCGTGGGCATTGAAATCCTACTTACAAAACACGTAAGCAGATGAATGACTTTATGTGAGAAGGTTCATGCCACAATACATGGGACAATGTATATAAGATACTCTTGCACTCAAGTCTTTTTTCTGAAAGAGATTGTACTGAGACATGCAATCACTGATACGGTCTTTTAAGGACCCTTTCAACCACACCTATGGTAATCATTCAGTCCTAGTCATGTCAGTTCAGCTTAATTATGAAATCGAGGAAGAATTTGGGGAATCTCTGCAGAGGTTATGAGATTAGTTATTTTTAATAATATTTAAAATTCAGTGTCCCTGAAAATTTCACTTGAATGGATTTTTTTTTTTAAATTCAGCTCATCATTAGATCATTTAGAATGAAAACACTGTATGCCATTTTCACTTTTGGAAGTTGATTTTTCTCCCTGCTTAAGCTTGTTCTGTGCCTCTCCTGACACCAGAACATGGTATCACAAACAGAAGTATGGGATCAGTGCCAGATTCCTCATTGTTTCTTTGGCTTTGAATTTACCAGCAATCAAGTCCTTGTGTTTAACAATTCTATAGAAGCACCTCTTTGCAGGGACTGCTTCACCTGGAGAAGGTGCAACTACACCTGCTAACACAATGGAGCTGTATGGGATGCAGGTGACAAACTGTAGCTAAAACATTTCTGGGGGAAATGTCCAGTCTGCTCCACAAACACATACATTTTCCTGACAAGAATTTCTTGAGTAAGGCAGTGTGTCCCTTAAAAGCAGCACTGAACAAAATAAACCCAAGAGGACATCCATTTTTTTTTAGAAATCCTGTTTCCTGATGTCATTATGCCATTAATTTTCTTTTCTTTGTTTACTGTATCGAAGCAACACATTTTGACTGAGAGAAGGAAAGAAACATGGTGCATTTACAACAGGCATTAATTTGGACTTAGACATACTGACTTGATTTTAAGACAAGTTTATATGACAACTGCTGTGTTTTGCTGTTTGCAAGCAGTCTTCCTTTGGCCTAATTTCAGTTAATGACTTTAACTGTGAAAAGCAAACTTAGGAGACACGGACACAATTGTGCTTGAAATGTGCTATTAATGTTCTCTACAGAGTCAGCATGTTTGTGTCTTTGCCAGCTCTGAGCAAGCTTTTACATTTATGCTCCCAGAGATTACAGTCATTTCAGTGCATTTCAAATTGGTTTTAAGGATGTTCAGGCTGGAGGATTAAAGCACAGTGCTTGAATTGATGATATTTTAGCCCAGCAAGCAAGGATAGGTCAAGCTCCCACATGAAACAGAAACATACATGCCTCTCTGGGTACTCATGTAAGATTTTGGGACTCTGAACAGAAAAGAGAAAAAGTCCATCCAGGCTGCTTAAAATAATGTTTTTCTCTAGCAGCTAGTCCTTGTTACTGAGGCAAAGTGAATTGCTCCCTCTGCATTCATAGTAACCCAGCTACCACTGGATAATATTTTCCCACTGATGGGGCTCACTGAGGACCCTTCACATAGCACCACATTTATTTTCCTTGAAACTTCCACAAAACTAACCAAAACCCACTGTGGGGCTGTTTAAATGAGTCCTGGGGACCTGCTTTCTAATCTCCAGAGTACAACAGGGGAATGTCAGTGATACATGATGATAAATGAGCTGAGTTTCTCTCTTTTTAATATAAAAACTATTTTTCCCTTGTATTTAACTTGTATCACAGTCATCAGGGACAAGTGGGTGCTGTGGGAGCAACTCCCACAGCTAAACTCTTGAGTATCTTACATCTTAATACAGAGAAAGCATCTTTGCTGTGATTTTATTGTCTCAGTGGAGTTATTTTGGCTTAGCTGAATGCTACAGTGAATTACTTCTCGCAAATAGCCCCCTTGCTTGTCTATTTGATATCCAGAAACTTGAAGAGGTTAGTTGCTGTCTAATGTCACAGGCAATTACTTTTTAAAAGACAATTTTACCAGTTGTGACCCAGCTAACTGACCGTAGCTGCTCTCTCCTCAGAGGCAGTCTCCCTAGGTCAGCTCTGCAGCTCAGGGTGGGGGAGTGTATGCACCATATCTTGTTAGAAATAAACAGATGACATCTCCACATAAGAAATAATCTGATTTACCTTCTGGTTCACTTATGCTGATTTATATAAAGGCAGTGATAGGAGATTTGTATCTTCCCCTTATTTCATCACTAAACTCCTGTCATGATCCCTTTCCTATTGAAAATTGTCATAGAACGTTTTAGGCTGGAAAAGACTTCTAGAGGTCATCTGGTCCAACCTCCCTACACAAGTAGGGACATCTCTACCTAGGGCAGGTTGGTCAGAGCCCCATCAAGCCTGACCTTGAATGACTCCAGGGATGGGGCCTCCACCACCTCTCTGGGCAGCCCATTCCAGTCATCTATCACGCTCATATTAAAGAACTTTTTTCTAATATCCAGTCTAAATCTATCCTTTCCTAGCTTAGAACCATTGTTTCTTGTCCTATCATTACAAACCCTTTTGAATAGACCTTCCTCCACCCTCATGTAGGCCACCTTCAGGTACTGGAAGTTTCCCCTGGATCCTTCTCTTCTCCAGGCTGAACAGCCCCAGCTCCCTCAGCCTGTCTTCATAAGAGAGATGCTCCATTCCCCTGATCATCTTGGTGGCCCTCCTCTGTTCACACTACAGTATGTCTACATCCTTTTTGTGCTGGGGGCTCCAGAACTGGACCCAATACTCCAGGTGAGGTCTCACCAGGGCAGGGTAGAGGGGCAGAATCACCTCTCTTGATCTCCTGGCCACAGTTCCTTTGATGCAGCCCAAAATGTGATTGGCCTTCTGAGCTGTGATTCCACATTGGTGGCTCATATCCAGTTTTTCATCCACCAGCACTCCCCAGTCCCTTTCCACAGGACTGCTCTCCAGTATATCCTCTAAATATTGCTCTCCAGTATATCCTCTAAAATTGAAAAGATGTATTTTAGCATCATGAAACACACCATTCCTTGCATGTCATTTCAAAGCAGAGTAACCCTGGTCCATGTCATACATTCATTACAGGGAGAAAAGGAGAGTATTGCAGCATAGTCAGCCAGGCTGCTATGATGAGAGTAAAGAGCTCATTTTCCCTCATTATTCAAAAGTCCATAAATGTTGGAGAAGCTGAAAAGGAATTAATTGGCTGGGTGTGGTTTAACTGAACATAAAGAGGAGGCAGGAACATGGTGTAGACCAGTAAATGTGAAACTCCTAGGTTAAACAAAACAAACAAACAACAACAAAAAAAGGTCATCTTTCCAGGGAATGTGGGTGCCACCATTCCTGGTTTCAACAGAAACGCACAAGCTACGTATGTATTCTTATGTTGACAGTACTGGCTTAATACATGCTACACACTAAGCTTATTTTGCATTTATTGAAAATTTCTGTGTTTTACAGTGAATAAATTATGTGCTGGAAGCCCTCATGGGGCTCCTGAGAAAAATGTTTTAAAAATCTGCCACCAACTTAAAGGAGCAAACTTCTTTCCTAACATCTACAAGAACAGTATGGACTATTAAGGCTATATAATATTTAGATGGGGTGAGAAACATTAACATTAATTAAATTTCTCTGGTATATAATTGATATGGTGGCTAGCAATAGGCACTCACATAAATGTGCTGGCAGGAATCATCCCCTATCCTCCTCTGTATTTTAATGGGGAGTCTGGGATTAACTATCCTGAAGTAGCCCAAATACTCCAAACAGAGACTGCTATGACTGAAGAACCAAAGTGATTCTGGGATTTTAAAATAGGGAGGGGTATTTGCTGCCTCTTGAGAGCATATATTTTGTGTACTGTACCCGACCGACAGACAGCAGAAATACAGTATCTTTCTTAATAAAAAATAACCTTTTCCCATATACAAAAAATCAGAGTTAGGCTCCTGACCCAGAAAGACTCCCATGCTATCACAGTCAGTATATTTTGCTTTGACTATGTTCCTTTCCACCTTGCCAATTAAGAGTTTAACTAAACCTAGAAAGTGAATTCCTGCTATGAAGCAGACACATATAAAAGATTAAGAAAAATAATGAACATAATAGTACCAGTATTTTTAACAAAGGATTGTATGCAGAGAGGTAAAAAGAAAGCAAAATGTGGTACACTGTGGAGAAGATCGTGTGGTAATGACAAGATGTATCTGTGGGAAGGTGAAAGTTGTATCAACTTTAGTTTTCATGACCTGTCTTTGATTTGTGTCAGAAATATCACATGTACTTCCCAGGGGATACTTTTGTCTACAGCATTTCCTCTATTGTCCTTGGCATAAGGGGCTTCCCATGAGCAAAGATGTAAGCTTGTTCAGCGTAGCCAAAGGTTATATAAAACTGTTATATTCCAGAGGAACAGCATGGTTCCAGACACTGTAAAAAACCTGAGCATCTCCTTCAAAAACAAAAGACCACAAACCACCCTGTGTGAGAAGGAACCATGAGACTGACAGTTCTGCTTTAGTTTTTTATTGTTTGTTTGTGTTTTTCCTACCTATGGGATTGTATGACCTGAATCTATAACACCTGGAAGGCTCCCTTGAGTTTAGATAAGTATGCATACCTTTATTGACTTGGATGCTGGGTTTATTTCAGTGGAAGCTGCTGGCAATGTACAATAAATAGGATTAAATAAAATTTTGGGATGCAAACTGTCATAAAAACCAGTGGAAATTACATAGATCCTGCAAGGTTATTTGAGATGCATGCACCATTTCAAATCATTCCCCTCCCCAAGCATGGTGATTTTGAGCTCTGTGCCAATGCTAGTACAGACCTTACACAGTCCAAGATCAAATCCTGAGCTCTCTTTCCAACATTTAAAAATGTTTACACAGGAACATTTGGAAAGATAAAGTCCAAGTAGTCTTTTAAACATGAATAAGTAAGCCACTGTTCCTTTCTACTCAGTTTAAAATAACATTCTGAATGAGAGTATTTACACATTGGGATTTAAGGTAACAGAACTAACTGACTTCAAATACCATCTTTATCTGCTTCAGATGAATCTTTTTGTGTGAAAACAAACCCTGAAATATAAGTGATAAATGCAAGGTTGCTCTTTGACTCACTTGGCTGTTTGCCGGAAAGCCTGGGGGCAGATGAAAATGTGTTAAAATAAATGAGTTAAAAAGAGTACCTGCCTATTATTACAAATAGGTAAGATTTATTCCTCATGGTATTACAGGTACAAATTTATCACCACTGTATTGATGGTTTTCAAAGTCATTCTATTGCTCTAATTTTAATTTTAATTCTAATGCTTTTTAAAATTATTTTGGCTGTCTGTCTAAAAGCAATGCACTTAACAGAAGAGAGTATTTCCTGAAAGTACACACAACTTCTTAATTATTCTTTTCTATCTCTAACACATGATCACTTTAGAAGCCAACTTCAACTCCAATATGCTTACAGAGAAATGGGAGAATTCACTGAAAATAGCAACACTTCAATGCAGCCTGAGAGACTGTGGTTGAACAGGGTGACCTGCTGTGATCTCTAAACTCGGGGGAATGGGAACTCTTAAAAGGATATGTAAGCAAAGCCTGAGCTCTATTTAATTAACAGTTCTTGAAGTCTGGAATCTTTTTGAAATACATTATGATTTAATTAATGTTTTGTATGGCAAGGATGTACATTTTAATGAAAAAGAATGATAATAAAGCATTCAGTTTAAAGAAAATATGAGCTGGCTGTGTAGAGTTTGTATTGCTTTACATCGCACATGTTATGAGAAGTATCCACACTGGATTCAAATTCAGTATCTGCAACATTTTCAGACACATTGAAGTACAATCGAGTACCTTATGCCTTAAGAAACCAGGAAATTGATTTTAAGAATTTGTCTGTATCATTCATAATTTTATGCCCTAACACACTATGGAGTTCCTCTTTCATAAGACTCCCACACAGACACACAGGAAAAAGATTCAGTCATGCATAGCAAAAAAAATCAGTGTGCACTGTTTGGTGGCATACAAAATTACACTTTTCCTTAGGCAGTATTTCTGAGGTAGCTTTGTGATATCATTAAAATGATAGTGAAATAATAGAATTATTTCAAATGTCAATGTTTTCTTCCATCTGGTAAATCATTAACTCAAGTGTGAAATGTTTGTACAAGAAAAAGATGTGATCTTACTGTTGATGTTGAGTCAGTTCCCTGTTGATGTTCTCAGCATCTCTGCCTTATACTAACAAAAGAGGAAAACCTTGTGTAACCTTGTGTATTTACCATCATCATTTTTGTAGAAAATCTGAGATTAAATGGCAAGAATCACTATTAAAATCATGGGTTTTTTTAAAAAAAGGATTTTTAAGAAAGTATACATTCCTATGATCAGGAAAAAATTATAGAATATAAGAAGAAATATCTGTAAGGTTATCTGAATCAGATACTAAATGCTCCAGATCTTTGTTAGTACCTTGTTCAAATCTGAAGTGCCATTGTATGTGATAATAAAGCATAAAAATGAACTGATTCCTATTTCTAAGTGGACTAAGAAAAGTGTCATCTGTTAACATGTTATTTGGTGTGACCTAAGCTCCCAAGAGCAGGTTTGCTTTTCTCACTCAATCCAAGAACTATAGGGCCTGAGCTGAGCTGTTTTAAATACTTTCCCACAGGCTTAGTAAATTTTTAATCAGATCCTTGGATCAGAACACTATGATAATAGTCACCGTCTGCCTTCTCAAAAGAAGAAATGGATTATATGAAGTGAGTTTGGATGTGCACTGCTTTTTAGTGGATCTCTACAGTTTACGAAAGCTCTAGAGTTCATACTGCATATTCTGAACCCCTAACCGGGGTTCAGATGGTCAGGATTTATTTGTAATAGAGTAACTTCAAGGGATACCAACTAAATAATCCCTTTTCTGCTTATTTTTTGTTTTGTCTTTCACTTTCCCAAGTATAAGACTAGATTGTGGAAATTATGAGAGAGGCATTTCCCCTACATTATCCACTTGACAGTACTTGGTCTTTATTTTGTTTCAGCTGTTTCTCTTCTACAGTTAAATGTTTCCTCTGGGTTTTTTAACTATTTTTTCCACAGCAACAAATATACTTTAAAACATCAGAGAAAGATCTGATTGCCACAAAATACCACAAAGCTTATAAATTGTTAACAGTATTGCAAATGTCTAAAAAACTCCTCTCCCAAAGCCCCTAGTCTAGCTTCTCTAAGTGCAAACAGAAAGTGTTGACTTTGGTGGAAGTTTATCAAGTACTGCAAAGTTTACCTCATTGATTAAGAGATAAGCAGACATGCTTAAAAGGGGTTTTCCAGGGTGAAAATAAAGAAATAAATTCCATTAAGAGAAAAATACTTTAACAAATATGCTACTAAAAACCTCGTGTCCGACTGTGGATTTCAAAATGTCAGACTTCATGCGTGAATTACAATATCACATAATGCAATTTGCATCATTTTATGAGTGGTGACAAGGATGCAACACATTCACTGGTCAGAATATTCACTGCTCCCCGAGCACCTGCAGCTGCAGTTTCTGGATAATTCATTTTAAAGTACCCAGTGCACTTCGTGCTTCATTTTGTGCTCTTTTCTTGTTTGGCCTGCGAAGAGGCTGTTTTTATCACTGGAGATTTTCCTGAATAGAAGATGCCTCATTTATAATTAATCGTGTCAATGTCACCAGAATCAGATTTAATCTCTGTTTTGTCATGTTTTATGTTCAAACTTCTTGAAAAATATTTTCTAAAGTATTTTGGCTACTGTTCTGAAACAGTCCTTGCTGTGCATGAAATTTCAGTAAAACTGTCTTTACAGTAGGCTTCTGGTGAAAAAAAAATCACTTGTGTATAAAAGTATACAATACAGAATTTCAGTTGTAAGCACTGCCAAACTGGAGAGAAGTGAAGCAGATTTTGGCCTGGGCAAATGTCACAGAGTGACTGTTTCTGTTAAATGTGTCAGTAAGCAATCATTCAAGTCAGTTGGTAGCTGTATGAAGGGTTTAAATTTATCCACAACAGAAATTCATAATGTATCTTTGACAAGAATAAAATATGTTTAACATCAGTACATAACCACATTTGCATTCATATGAATGAGACTTTCCTTATTTCCATCATCAGTAGCAGAAACAGACTAGATACTTCAAATTTCTGCAATAAAAATGTATAAACATGAAATGATAAATTAATCTAGGGGGTGAATTGAGTGAAAAAAAAAGAAAAGTAATCAAGAAATTTCTAAATTAAGTCCCTGTTTAAAATAGAACCATGGGAGGAAAAAAAAAAGTCAACTTAAACATCCTTTTTTTCCCAGTGACTCTCAGCAGGACTTCTGTCAATATCCTCACTGGACACAATTTACTATAGGGGAGATATCTATTATTTCTGTGATGACTATAAAAAAATTGTGAATGTTTCTGACAACATCCTACTTCAAGTCAATAATAAACTTATTCTTTTGTGAACTTTCATTATCAGCTGAATGCTGTGAGCTACTTCCTGAATATAGCTCAGAGTGAAAGAGCTGAATAAAGGAATGTTCTTTGATCAACTTATTTTCTCTTTTCTCTGTTTTGTCTTTTAATTTTTTATCTGTATGAGAAAACTTCTCTGTGACATATATCTAACTCTAGTATTAAAATACAGAAGATAATAGTCATTGATCAGTCACACAGATATAGAATAGAAACAAATATGAAAGGTAAAAATGCCTGTCAAAAACAAAGCAGTGAGGAGACCACATGGCAATAAATATTATTGAATGAAATCTGTCTGCTCCTTTTGGTACCAGGGAAGGCTGGACAGGGAAAAGACTTCTGGAGCAATGTGGCCTTTTTAATGTAACTTCTGGAATAAATTAATAAAAAATATAACTATCATTAATAGTACAATTTGAAGGGCTACAGACTTCTAAGTTCTTTCAATTATTATCAGAAGATTTACTGGCTGTTTACATACTTTTTTTACAAATGTATATTTATTCATATTCAAAAATGTAAATTCATGGACTATACCTCTTTGTACCTTCATTTGTCCTGTTTTGCAGTATTTATCTACAGTACATGGGATAAAGACTGTCAGGCACTGGGGAAAAAAAGAGAATTGATGAGTTCATTCTGTAGCATTCAATCAGAAGGTGGGAAATTGTGTATTGTGTCCTTTTATTCATTTAATCCCTGTAAAATTCAATTCCATACTCAGTGGAGTATTTTGTTTGTGTTTTCTATATGACCCTGTGGGAGGATCTATCCATCATCCAAACCCACATACAACACATAACCTGAATAAACACAAGTTGAATCCACCAGAAGCTTTGCCAGCAATAAAATAAAATATAATGACACTTCTTCACATCAAGTTGCCACGTTCTTTGTTTTCCCCTTATAATTTACCTTCTGGGGAAAGTAGTATGTGATAAACTTGTTGCAGGTGGTAATAAATTAGTAAATGCAGAACCGATTCAGAGCAGCCATGTCCACCCATCTCTAGCACAGATGTTCTGCAAAAGATTTAGAGACTGTTTTGCAAGCACTCAGCCTCTGAGGTGAATTAGTTGCATGCTTGCACAGAAAAATGAAAAGCGTCCTTTTTAACATGTGCTATCTTGGGTTTTTTTTCCTTCCTCCACACTCCTCCCACACAGAGCCTCTCCCATGCAGAGCATGTCCATGTGCATAGATTGAAAGTAGCTTTTAATCTGCAGCACAACATTGCATTATTATTTTCCTTTAAAGCATCTTGTAGTATCTTTACTGGCACTTCTAATAAATTCAGTATTTGAACTCACTAAGTCATCAGAAAGTACTTATTAATTTTTATAAGAGATGTTACTAGATAATAGAGGCATAATTTTTTGGTCTGAAGAGCTGGTTTGGTCTATCATAATTAGGATTTTGGGCACAGGTAAGGATGACCTGTCTGTTATCCTACTTAACTCTCAATGCTTAACTTCTTTGTTTAAGAAGGATGTCTGTATTATGATTTTTGAGAATGGTAGTTATTTTAGAGATGATGCCACAAAACCTTGTCAATCCTACCAGTGTTTACCAAAGAATTCCTTGCTTGGCACTGGTCTTTAATCTCAGAAATCTCACTGAGAATCTGAACAGACTGATGAAGGTCTACATGGGCTATATATAACGTTATATATAACGTACTGAGAAAGGTTTAGCAAAGCTGTCCCTCTCCAAATTCAAATAATTAATCTTTTCCAGTAATCTTTTCCAATCTTTTCCAGTACTTTTTTGAAGTAATTCAATATTGAGTACATAGAGGCTCAAGCTTTGATATTCACGTGGCTCCTGAGCACCTCAGAATAACATATTAGTAGGCTAAGGAGCATTGAAGACAAGTATTTCGGTCCTTGCAGTGTCATTTCCCTCAGTTGTGATATCTTTAAACTAGAAATATAATGGTGACAGATAATGCTTATAACTTGATGACAAACTTGTCTCCCAATGTCAATGGCATTTCTATTAATTGCAGACAGCAACCTTGCTGATCAAGTGAATAAAGGCTTCATTTAAAACCTAATATACAGCCAGGGCAACCTGGCAGTGACAACAGCCACAGATAATTTGGAGGAGCCAAGAGCAGCTTTTTCATATCTGTTCTCAGAGGGCACTGTACTGTAGAGCAGGAAGAGACTAAAGAAGGCTAATCCTATTTCACTGTGTGATGTACTGATAATTTACAGCCCAGATCTGTGCAGCTTGTTTTAAGTGCCTTCTACCTCCATTTCAGCACTTAGACCTTCACTGAGATAGATTGGAGTTTTCAAGCAAATTCTTGGCTGTGCACTAGCTTTCTTAAGTGCAGCATCAAGTCTAACATGACCTATGTATTCATTACATATTTGAAAACATCACAATAGTAGTTCTGATCTAGCCATGTATCTTTAATGACAGAAGCATAAAACCAAATAACCAACACAAACCAAAAGTAATTACATTACTTCCAGGTCTGATGATGTAAAACCCCCACAGATCACAACAGATTTACAAGGGGCCAACAAAACCTGCAAATGCAAATTTTGCTCTTGTAAGATCTCCTGGTGTAAACGCACACAGCGGCCCCACACACCACTGCTTGATTTGCAATTGTTAATTGTAGACCATGAGAACCACAGCTCTAGATCATCCCAAAAGATTTTACCATAACACTTTGGAGTCACAAAGAAAAGGACAGTTGCTTTTGGGACAGAGAAACCTCAGAGATCTGAGTCTACGTGTTCTCTGCATCCCAGAGCACCAGAATAGATCTATGTGGATGTAATCTGTTTTACCTGTGGGTGCAAAACAGTCTCTCTGCCTTTTGCAGCTCAAGTATTATTCCTTTACACAACAGAGCTAGCTAACCTGTGCACAACTCGGGGGAAGACAACTTCGGTTCACAGTCAAGACAATTCACCAACTGCCACAGAAAGGATTTTGTTTGTACCTCAGTTTTTAGTAGCATAATATGCTGTATTTATTGAGCTGTCTCCTGATAAATGTCACCTCTGCTTGATAGGCATCATGAGTAGTGAATGCACCCAATGCATTACACTTCACTGTGTGCACTCCAGGATGCTTCAATTGGGAAGGGAGCCCCACTCTTCATTTCACATCATCTCTAGGAATGCTCAGGATTCAATCTTTCATTTGGATGAGCACACAGACTAACTAAACTGGCTTTTAAAATGGCAAGTGATGGAGAATATATCACAGTCCTTGGATAACCACCACTGCTGGTAGCAACACAGGTTTTATTTTAGTCGAGCTGTTCTAGCTTTCATGTTGGCTATCTGAATTTGTTACCTCCTACTTGATCCTTACCTATAGCAGACTGACAGCATGTACAGATGTGAACTGGTACTTGCAAGTAAGAAATTCCTACATATTTCCTCTTGCTTAATACCTTCCTACTCTGCTGTATCTGACAACTGTTGCCGTATGCCCATACGCTTGTATTTAAGCAATCATATCCTCAATCACATTAAGGCACTAACAGCTTTTTCTATGCTGTGATGGTCTGTAAAGTCCACTTCTAAGCAAACCTCTGCTTTCACAGTCATTGTGGTGGTGACTACCCATGGTACATCCTCACAATCAGAAAGCTGACAGGATTAGCTTTCAGTATAGGAACATTTGTGAAGTACAGCTGACAGAGATAAGCATGTAAAAAGCAGCTGGCCATGGCCTGCAGCTTCTGCTGAGTTGTGAAGCCAGGAGCTGAGACCCTTCGCCTCACAGAGAAAAGATTACATTTTTGTGTGCTGTAAGGGTGGTAACCAAACTGCTTTCAAGACCTGAGCACCAAAATGTCTTGCCCTATGTGATATAGCATACTGATGCTGAAGTTACAAATAATTTAATGCAGCAGACAGATACAAATTCACAGCTGAACAGACCTGCAAAGAATCATATTATTGTGCACAGAGGAAACTGTATGATACGAATACCATCTGACACAACTGACAAAACCTGACAGTATGTATCAAGCTAATCATGCAGAGAGCAAATATGGGCAGTTTTCAGAAAACAGTTATTTGTCATTTAGCTATTTTCCAAAATACTGCATAAAAGCCTCTTTTTTGACCTTTTGCCCAGTTCACTGAAAGTGATGGAAAAATCTTCTTTGATTTCATGGGTTGTTGGATGAGGCCCAGAGATTGCCGTAGTGTAGCAATTTAGTCTGAAGGGCACTGTCAAAGCCAGGCTGCATTCATAGGGTAGCTGGAGAGATTCAGAACAGAGATGAGATTCATAGGGAGAATTATTAATGTGAAGCTTCCAAAGGCCCTTCTCCCACTGTGCATACCTCTGTTTAGCAAGATCAATCACTCACTTCCACATCAACGAAGTATGTCCAAGATTAGGAAGATAGTAATAATAAATAATTAGCATTTACATCACACCTTTCATCTTCAAAGCATCTTACAAATATTCAGTAATTAATCCTCACAACAGTCTTGTGAGTTAGGGATCTTCATACCAGTTTTACAGAATTCATTAAGGACTCAAAAAATCTACACAGTGGGAAAAAAAAAAAAAAAAAAAAGAACTAAAAAAGGAGCAAACTACCCCCTCGCTGACTATATGAGTGTTTACTGTAGACCAGTACATGAGAAAATGTGGTGTGTCTTGGGAACACTTCTGTCCCAGTAATTCTTGCATTCTCTAAAAAGTCAGTATGTATCATTATGATACATAAGTATCATAACCTCATGACTCAAACATAAGGTTAAAAAAAAAGGTGTTATTTTAAGCCTTTGTCATTGTAAAAAATATTAAATACATGAATTTTGAAACAATTACAGAATTATTTAATCTTTTCCCAGTTATTGTGAGCATCAGTTGTGCATTCCTATTATAGATTCCTGAAATATCAAGAGAATCTTTGAAAGTATCTATTAACTATTTGTCAGATGAGTGCTGGGAGCATAAATGCAGTGGCCCTAAGAGACTCTAAAGCAGCTGTGTTTCTCAAAGCAGCTAAAAGGACATGTGAAATATTGCTTGTAATGTCTTTCATATCCCATTTTACATTCATTCTGTGCAAAAAGAAGCTGCTAAAGGGGAAAGGAGGAAATGTTAATGAATTCTATCCCTACCTCATCATGCAGGTTATTTAGAAACACATGGTATCTTCAGAATTTTCTGGTTAGCATGCAATGTGGAGAAGGAATTACAGTAAAGGATAAAGAACTGCAGAGAACTTCAACTGCTGGTGACTCCCTGCTCCCTATTGTTTGTGTAAATTGGAATAGATCCACTGGAGGAGATGGGTCTCATCTGATTCATGCCAGGCAAAATGCAGTGTGCCTTTGTGGTTTATAGACCCTCTTTGTCTCAGTCTCCCCAACAGGCAGATCTGCACTTTTCCAAATGAAAAATAACAGGCTGAGAAACTATTTAACAGAGATCCAGCTTTGCTCCTTGATTGTTTCTCTGATTTTCTCTTCGCCCATGGGCAGAAGAAGAAAGTTAAACAAGTAGCTTCTTATTTGTTTCAGAAGAGAGAGGATTTTCTTGTACTTCCAGATTCACACCAAGCAAATTACTGTTACCTTAAGGTGAAGATGGTTTCATTTAGCAGGTTAAAAAGCTTCTTTTCTTGCACTGAATGCTAGAAAAATAATCTCATTCTTGGGAACTAGTGTGAAAAATTGTATTTACTTGGTATACCATTTCTAAAAAGGCTGTTCATGCACTATTCAAGATAATTGTTTCCATATTATTCGTAACTATAATAAAGTATGGTTACAAAAATGAAGTTATTCACTGAAATAGCTGCATCTGTTCAGGTTGTGTTGGAAACACATTGTTGGGGCAATGTTGGTAGAAGAGCTAGTTTCTGAATTTAATGTTAGCTATCTCCAGAAATATTTAATCCCTTTTTGTCATCTGTCCTTTCCCAGAAATCATAAAGCTTCACATATCTGCTGTGTTCTGCAAGTGACCCCTTTTCCCTGCTTAGGTTCAAATCTCCAGATCTCTGCTTCCCTGACATCTGGTCTTACACTTGGATCTGGCTGTTCCTTGCCTGTTGTCCACCTCCTGTACTCCTCTTTCTTAAACTTAGGCCATGATTTACAGAAGAAGTTTTTGCAAGCCCTACTTTTACACAGCTTTGTTATTGGATCCACTTTCATTCCGATCACTATATGCCTGCTGGTAATTCTTATCCACTTCCAGCTAAAAAATTTTGCCCTCATTTTAGTTCATTTGGGGTGTTTTGCAGGGGGACAAAATGACAACCATGTGTCACAAATAAGAGTTCACTATGACACAATTTCCCAGGGTGCTTTGTTTTGCTCAGGAGACATTCTGGATTATATTGTGTTGCACATTGCCAGAAGCTGATTAGAAATCACTGGAGTGCAATCTGAATGGCCAATTAAACCCCTATATCCTATGCCAATCTGATCAGGACAAGAAATAGAGAATGTAAGGGACATAGCTCTCCTAAACCAGAGCTTTCTCAGCAACTCAGCTTCTTTTGCAACAACACCACACCCCATTTGTGGTAAACTATGACATTTGACCACCTGACAGCACATACATTTAGTACAGACTGCGGTACATCCATATATGTACTAGATGTACATTTAGTATGTATAGCAGCACATGTAATACATGTGCATGTAGTGCTGTAAGTTTTCAATGCCATAAAAAGTGACTTACACACTCCACTATTCTGAATCACAAAGACTTTTTAAGGGGATAACTGGACAGCAGAAATTTGCTACCAAAGAGGTAGAAAATGTCAGGAAAATAAGTTCACTGGACCTTCTGGAACATCCGTCCTGATGTGCTCTATTGTATAAAGCATTATGCATTCACATGAAAACAAGAGGAATTTTTTTGCTGATGGAATGAGACCAGAGATGGAGTCATCCAAAGCAGTTTGAAAAAACTTAACTGAATTTCACAGAAAACTCTAGAAAATCACCCTGGCCACAGTTGCTAACTCTTAGTACAATTATATATTAACAGAATGCATAGATTTTTCAAGCATTCATCCCCAACAACATTTACTGTCAGATATGAAAATAAAGCAACCAAGCTAAACTGTGCAAAAATTTTACCACTAGGGAAAACCCAGTGTTAAGCTCTGTATACTTTTAAATGATGCAAATTTTGGAACCATGTAAGCATGCAGGATATATGCCTTTAAGTGCTGCCCAGTTTTATGTTTGTGCTGTGTCAGTCAAAAACATGTAGATATGAGACATCTCCTTGGTTGTTCCCCCTAGAAAAAAGGAATTTCAGGTTATCACTTCAGGTTATGGAATGTGACTGGGGGTGATAATTCACTGAATCCATGGTTTTCACTTTCCCTGGGGCTTGAGTGGGTCTAGAGCTATAACTGGGTAAAAGATGATGCTCTCTGTAAAACAAGGAGCCTCCAGCTATGAAACATAAGCTGTGCTGTGAGCATAGACTTAGGCTTAAGGCCAAGAAGCTGCACAAAAACCCCTAGAATAGTAAATTCTCTGGAAAACCTCCTGTCTTGTGTTCATGTTCCTACATGTGCATTTTGCATTAGCACAAACACCTGTCTGTGTGTCTCTGTATTCTGTGGTATCCCTTGGTAGGTCAACACCTTCCCATATCAGCTGAATACTCTTTTGCACCAAATCTCTTCTCTTTTTCCCTTTCTCCATAAGCAGAACCCCCTTGCAGTCTTCTATGTAGCTGGTGGGGCTCATTAAACAAGTAAATTCCTGGTCTTTTTATCTTCTTGCTTAGGGTGTCCTGTGCGAGGCAACATTCTTGTCTGTGGGGTTGAAGAGTACTTGGCAGAAGAGATGAGAAGGGCCAAAACAGAACATCTACTTTTGGGACTATCTCCAGTCTCCATGGCAACTCTGCCAAACCAGCTTCTCCTTCACTTATGAAGTATTATTCCGAGAGGCCTGACTGATTAAGTAGATACATTATTTTGTATTTTCTTTACTACAGCATCTAAATCTTGTTTCTAATGAGACTATTGCAAAACTAGATTTTTGGAGTGAAAGGTGCAAGCAGGTTCTCATCTTCAATGTCTTAGTTTCCTTTCCTTACTATTAGTGGCAGGGACAGCTCGCATACCGTTAATAGCTACAGTCCTGCCTTTCTGGACTTGCAGAGTCACAGACAAATTGGTATTTAATCTTGTAAGGATGCAAGATTTAACAGTCCTGGAAATGTTGTTCCATCTGGCTCGGTGCAAGGATCCAGACAGAGTTCTCTGGGTTATACTGTCCTGCAGCTCCAGGAGTGCTCAGGAAGCAAAGCCAGGCCAGGCTTTCTCCAGCAGTAATTTTAGACTTAGTTGTAAAGACTTGTGACGTATGCCCATCTTTATGCAACTGTCATAAAGCTAATTTCCAAAAGTTCTCCTGGAGAGCACATCACTATAACTGTACCCACAATCATAATTCTCAAAGCTGGTGAGCTCCAGCGTTTAAATTGAGTCCTTCAGAACTACATGAAAACAAATTTTTTTTTTTTAATTTTTTTTTTTTTAATTCAGAACAATAAAATTATTCTAATCTTATTGGAGAAGAGTTGCATGGATGCTCAAACACGAGGGAGAAATTAACATATGTTTTGGTAGACTTAGCTTGAGTGTGAAGTTTCAAAATCTGGAAAGTGCATGTGATTGGCAATTAATTATAATAATTTTATAAGTTCTGTGATTTTTTTCCCAACTCATGGATTTTCTTTCAGGAAAATCATGGATCCAGTTTGTCAAAGATTTGAATTATTTTTTCATTTTGTGATTTTTTCAAGTAAAGCAATTTGGATGGTTTGTATTCAGCAGCAGAACCCATTTTGAACAATACGTAGGTAATGGAGCAAAAGATGTATAAGGTAAAAACATGTGTTGAACATATGTACCCCTCTGATGCATGCCAAAGTTAATTAAAATTCAGACTTTAATTTGCTGTGGGATCTAGACAGCATACTGGTTTGTCCAGATGTTTATAAATGAGAAAAATATATTCTGTATTGTAAGTCCACATTTTGCAGACTCTGAGAAACTATTGTGCAAGAGCTACACAGTCTCAGTTCCTTAAATACCAACATTCACATGGTTGAGAGCATAGTTCATATATCCCAAATACAATTGCAACCCTCTTAGGACTGCTCATTGTACATTAAAGGGACTCAATGTAAAATGATGAATTGAAGTTTTAATAAAGCCCTCTGAGGTTCTTAGGCTATTCAAAAGGAGCTTGTCAGCCTTTCTTATGGAGCACATTGCAAGCAATAATTTCAGACTGTCCAACATTACTTTTGTATACAGCATTATAAACAGATAAAACCCACTTTCTTCTAATATTTAAAGTTTCATACAGTTAATTAATACAGGGTATCTGTTGCCTGCAATTATTTCAGCACACTCGTTTACTGACAGTGTCCTTTATTTCTGCACGGTAACAGAGGTGACAACTAGGGGACTTTGTAATCTAGTATATTGATGGACATATTCTTTAAATGCAATTTTGAAATTTTATTAATAGCTTTTCATGCCATAGAAGAATTGTATTTCAGTAAAAACAAATTCTAAAAATAAACAATAAAAAAGAACCCCCAAACCTGTTGAAATACTTGTTTGCACCCTTTGCAGTGATCTACTCAAAAAAAAAAAAATTAACTGAAAAATTTACTCTGGGAATTATTTAGGTAAAAATTCAATAAAGTCACATTTTGTTTTCAGAAAACTTCTTAAAGAACAGGAGAAAAAAATGTATTATACTGTTCAAGTTAGTTTCTTCCACAGGTTTTTTTAAGATTGTTCAATGCTGATAAAATATTAACAAAGGTGTAGTTTATAACTAGTAGTGTTCACTTAGCACAGTGTAAGATGGAAAATCCCTGGCCACTATGTGAATCAGTGAAAAGATCTGATGCAGTTTTAGGCACTTCCACAACAGTGGAAGTGCAAGTATTCCTATATGATCTTTGACTGGCATGCAAACAAGGCTTTTTACTTACTAATGCAATGAACTTAATATTTAACAAATTGCATATTTCATTTATTACACAGCACATTTTTAACACCTTCTTTACTATAAAAATAGTGATCATGTAAGGATGTTTAAACTAACCAGTCCTTTCCTCCCCTTTGCTTTAATATTTACTCCTTTACATTGCAAATAATATATGATCATGCAGATTGAGTTCAGTAACAGTACTGAAGTTGAAAAAAATATCTGAGGCCTAACTAACGGCTATAAATTAGAGTAACGGATCCCGTTAGCATCAGGGAGTTCCTAATTTAAGACCAAGGTCCTGGAATGATTAGAAACAGCCAATGGCAATATCCCTGTTCCTCACATGGTTCAGTACTGGCTCCATAGTTTCCCTGGACTTCCCACAGCTCCAGATCCAGCCCTTGGACTTGTCTCACTCACTAGCTTGTGAGCTCTTTAAAGATGTCATTATTGTCCTGCTCTTTGTTTAGTACTCAGCAGAAAGACATACTCTTCCTTGGCTATCTTCTGGGCAATAAAATAAAATGCATAATTGGTCCTGTATTTCTGGTGAAAAATTTCTTAGTGGAAGGGAGTTTTGCTCTATCCCTTTTTGACTGTGAGAAACATCACAGACAAATTCTGTGTCAAGTCACAAATGTGTCATCATTGCAGAAATATCATGAAGACTTGCCAGAATTTAGCTTGCTAAGAATATTGTAAGCAGTAAGCAGCACTGACTCACACACTGCTGACAGGAATAAAAATGCTGAAAGTTCTCAGGGTATTAATAAAGATGAGAATTTCTCAATACCTCTGAATACATTTTTCTACATACATTGTTATAGAACCTCACATGTGAAAGGACCAATTCACTAACTGGTTTTCTTCACAGTTTCCATTAACAAACACACTTTTAATATTTTTCCTGTCATTCTAACCACTATTTAATTTTTTACAATAGTGGAATTCTATGGTCTATTGTGCTGTTTCCTGATAGACCATAAATCCCACCACCACAAGCATTTCTTATCTTGTCTTCAGGACTAACTGACAATTGCTTTTGTTGATCTGCTACATACATAGAAGAGCTCAGTAGAGACTCAGCTCAAAATAGGAATGACTGAAGATACTGCAGCTTCTGTAATAAAGCCTTTCCTAACAGTTGTCCATACAATAATGAGCAAAAGAGAAAAATTAAAATTAAAAAAAAAAAGCAAGAAAAATTCTCCCAAGACCACCTGATTGTCTCACCTGACATTTAATGACATGCCAAAGGAATATCAATGCTTATATTTTATCTTCTGTTAATCAGTTATTTTTCCTTTAAGTATACATGAGGCAAGCCTTTCTTTGCACATTTGTAACAGCTGAATTAGTCCCTTTTTGATTTGCAATGCTCGTACTGTTATACTTGCATTGGTATCAAGGGGACTATCCACTGTCAACAGATAGCAGCTTGGAATTTCTCCTTGGGTTTAATAAGAGCAGAATCTCTCCTTCTGTGTGTGTCAGTGTTTTCATGTGATGCTAAGAGATGATTGTTAGAAAATAAAGAATTGTTTCTTGAGACATTACAAAATATTAAATATAAATGGAAAAAAAAATAGTTACACACTCAGGAAAAATTAGATTATAAAGCTGGGTTTGAAACAACTCTGGTCTGGATCATTATTAATATACTTGTATATTTTCAGGCCATACTTCTTATTAATTATTATTCACTGCTCAGAGTTTTAGGTGTAAGCATCATAAACTTAATGAGAAGCAATATTTCTCCTTACATTGCAATCATCCTGGCAACATCTCTGAAGAGTGGTTAAGAGCAGCATAGACAAGGAGTATGTCCTGCCCTCTAAAGCTGGGAAGTAACTTCCACAGATGAGGAGTTCAGGCATTCTGGCAAGGCAACATGGTCAGCCAGTGCTGTTGCCTGATGTTCAGCGGGTTGATATTAAACTTCTGATTCCAGCGTAATGAATGACTATTTGAAGAAGTCTCAATGGCAAGTCAGATCTGAAGTGTATAGATCTAATTCTCTGTAAAATCTGTTTCCCTTTCTCTCTTAGATAAATACATTTTCCTTAAAATAAAAGATTATTGGATTCTTTCACATAGTAAGTATCAAGACTTATTTTACAACTGATGAGCTTGACATTCCTGCTACTGTCCCCCGGGTAAGAAAAGTAACTCCTTGCCAGCAAACACTCAGAAAAAGTATCAAATAATAACTACTTCCACTTTGCTGCACTAAAAAAAATAGTGAACAGAATTGAGCAATACTAAACTATTGAAGTTTACAATATCTATATCAAGTGATAGGGTTTGAATCAGCTGATCAGACCAAGAACATATGCTGAAGTGAAGACATATCTTACGGTGTGAATATTGAGTGAATGTACTTGTACATGGATAACAGAATCTAAAGATCTAAATAGTGAAATGTCAACAGAAAGTATTATATTTTGAGAAAGGAACACAGTAGCTAGCTTGCTTCCACCTAGAATCATTGTTATTAGTGGCAAACCATGTTATTTATTAAACTTCCCTCCCACTCCTTGATTCTCCAAGAGGGAAGATAATAATCCATTATTTAAGTATCATATTCCTGGTATTGACTGAGATTTAATATTTATATTCAAAAGAATCATTTGTCTGACAGAACAACTCATCTCCACTGAAGGTTCAGTATTCTATCAAATGGTGTAATTGGTACCAAATCATGATATCCCCCATCTCTCTCACCAAATTAACCAGTAAATAATAAATCTGTAGTCATCAGAATTGTAACCTGTGAAAAAGAGTATGTTTATCTACCTCAGTGCAATGTTGACCTTTCAGTACCATAACAGTTTTGACTTGTGTTCAGCTAATTTAATTCTAATTTTTACTCTTGGTTATTTGTAAATGTAAATACACAGCACAGATATGTAATCTACAAGAACAAGTGAAAGGCAATATTCCTATGCAGAAACACTTGAGAAGCTTCAAACTGTGGTTAATATTTTTAGCTGACTACTAAAAAAGCTTCTAGAACATACTTTCCTGTGAGTTTAAAACCTCAGGAAGAGAAGCTGTTACACCAATTGAGGTGCAGCACAGTGGGGCCCAGGGATGGGAATACACAGCCAAGAGGGTCTATTTTGGACAAAGTCACAACCATGTCTTCTAACATTAACATAGTGAGAAAACAGCTTGGGGAAAATCTTTGGCTGATGCAGCAGAAGGACAGATAATTTCCCCAGGGAAAACAAGAATGAATGGAGCAGAATATAATCCCAGAAATAAATGGAGAACCAGGATTTAGCTAGCACTCATTTAACTCCTTGATAATTCATCATTTGAGACAGATTTCAGATCATGATGCATCAGGATTCAGAACTCTGTCTCCCCAGTTGTACTCTTTCCTTGCAAGATCTAAATGGGTTATATCGTCTCATCTTCTGAGTTATTTAAAAGAGTTAGAATCTTCAACACAACTTTCACAGCTGTCTCATAAGAAAGTCAAACATTAAATAAAGCAGATAAATACAAAAAAATTAAACTTTTACACAGGTCCCTACGTAGCAGTTTCTATAAAGGAATGTTAACGAAACGATGAGCTATATTCAGCATTGTAAGCCAATTTCCTCATGTCTTTTAGGGCTGCAGAGAACCACCTGTGTGACTGTGGCTGTAAGCCAGAAAACAACTGCATGATTTACGCCCACTAGTTTCCTATAAGGTGTGGGAGTGTAACTTAACCATCATCTTCCAGCACAAAAGATCCTGAGAACCACTCTATTTTTTTTCTTTCCTTCCTTCCCCAAAAGAGCACACTGAATGAAATATTTAATATACTTCCTGCCTCCACATTCTCAAAACCTGATAGGGATAGTACCTTTTTAGCAAAGAAACTACTGTTTCTCATTTAACTTGAGAAATGCTAGTCAATAATTTCTGTGCCTCCTGTAGAAGCAGCTCTATGAATGTAGCTACACAACTAAATCTCAGTAGTATTACAGCAATTAGGCATCTGAAGAGCTTTCAGAATTTTGCTGTTATGCTACAGTCAGTTTTACTGTAGAAACCAGTTCCACAGCTGAATAGTGAACTTCTACCCTAAACTTTTTAAGCATCCATCTCTAGTAAAGGATTTGTTTGTGACATGTTACTTACATTAGGTGATAATTCAGTTTATACACAGTTATAGACCTGAATGAAAGAATTTATTGTGTTACAGTATTTAGTAAGTTTTAAAAACCCTGTAAAAAGTTTATTTAGAAGAAATGTAACACTAGAATATCAAAAAAGAGAAATCATATAGTAAATCATTTTCACTACTGGAATATCACTCAAGGCAGACTTAATAGACACTTTTCAAAATCCCCAATTAGTTAAATGAGAAGTCAGAGCAATGCTCATGCCAGCTTGGATGTTGGGGATAGAGTTTTCTTTCAGACTCCAGGCTGCAGCTGTATGCACACACAACATTCCTCACAGCTAATGCCAGTCTTCTCGTTATTCCCTGCACAGCTTCTAGGGGGAAATCTTCTCCCATGGATACAGGAAGAGATCAATATTTTGTCTCCTGATTTGCAAGATAAAAGCTCACTCATGAGTATCTAAAATAATTTCCTCTCAAAAGACTCCAGCTGGAAGATTAACCCGTTTATGTGGTGTTCTGTGTAGCTCTCTGAAGACCTACATCCAATTCTTCTGCCTACGACTTCTCTGTGCGGTTCACTCTGTCAAAGTGATGCGCAAGCTGGATAGAATGAAATATACAGCACAGGAGCACGGCAAAGCCCTCTTCCCAGCCATCTGCAACCCTTTTAGATTGCATCTAGTAGAAGGAGATGCTTTTTAACACCATGAGATCCTGGAAATGCATTAAAGTTTGCTTCCCATATCTACCAGAAAGTTTTGCAAAATTACATTGTCATGCTCCTCATTCATGCAACTAAATGAGGGCAATTTCTCACTTGAAAAGTCTTTGTACCCCTTCTCATTTGTGGCCTGAAAACTATTGCAAGAAAATAAAATGCTCCAGAAGCAGTTTTTATCAGGTACAAAGTTACATAGACCCTGTTTATTGCAAGCAAATTCAACACGCAGGATGATTTAAACCATTACCAGTTGTCCTCAACATTTGTCAACATTTTCAACTATGGCATTTTATCTGCTTTTATCTCCTCTGATTTTCCACTTGGAATATTTCCTTAGCTCTTTTTACTCCCAGTACCATGTGTTTTCAGTAATCATTCAGTCAGATTGTGTTTCATTCAGTGCCTGTGCCCTAACTCAACAGCACCGCTAAACACAAGGTCCCATCTTAACATAACAACTGGTTCCAGCTGGCTCCCACTGGGGACCCTCAGAGGTACAGGCTGCCTGCAGGAGCCGCCCACCGCGATGCGCCCCAGCTGTCGGCTTGCTGAGCACAGTGAAGGGGAAATATCCTCAGCACTTTCCGTAGGCTGCACAGCACTGCTCTTACCTGGCAAGTTGTAAGCCAGAAACTCACAGCTCTTGCCACTATCAGATAGACTAGCCACTATTACAGGAAAAGAAAGAAAAAGCTGCATTGCTTTCTGTTAGGTTACTAAACTGAAGCTGACCAGATAATCAGATAAAGTAGGGTGTGATACTTCAATTCAGTAAGGCTTTAAAAAGCTATATATATTGACCCTGGTTTACTTTCTATTCCCTCCCATCCCTTGTTCCTGTGCCAGTCGGTGTTTAAATACTATCTCTTAACCATACGTGACAATCTAACTTTTTCTGTTCTCACTGCTGTAGGTAGCAACAAAAAGTTGTTTCATCCAGCCCAAGATGGCTTTGTATTATGTCCTGAGAGTGAGTGATATTTTCCTTCTTTAGCCCCCTTTGTCCTAGGTATAGGGATCTCACAGGAGAAGGTCAGATGTGAGAGTTCGTGGTTATTTCTTTGCTGACAGTGGGATTTGGTGGGAGGAATGAGGGGTGGGCATGGGAAGGAATGATAGCTGCTAGGTATATTTTATCACAACTGGGCTTCACCAGTAAGAAACAAAACCACTGTGCCAAAAGTAACATGAGGGTGGAAGATGGGGATGTCTGTCACATCCCACAACCTGATTTCTTTAATGTGTTTTTGGCCAGCTGTCAGGGTTCCATCTCTGGCATGCCTTATCTCGCTCGCTCTCTCATTCCTTGCTACCCATGAACTGCAACTTTAGAGGATGGAGATGTTTGGTTCTTTGATTTTAATCAGTGAAAAAGGTTTTTATCATATAACTGTTCGCAATGTATTCTCTACAGGGAAGCTGGCTCTAGATACTGATCATGGTCCAAGATGCTTGCCTCAGCTACAAGATCCAGGAAGTGCATCTTAAGCTGTGGGTTTTTCTCACTGGTTTTTCCTGCCTATGATTTAGCAGGTGGGGGTTTTTGTTTGTTTGTTTGTTTGTTTTTTTTTTCTGAAGAAAGGACCAGAAATTATTCATTACAATAGAAATTATCATTGTAAGAAATGGTACATACAGGTTATAATGATGCTTTATTGCTGAGAAACTTGAGCAAGTTTACGCTGATGATGCCTGTGGGCAAGGGAAAGACAGATACATAACACAAGACTGCAGAGATTTTATAAAAACAGTCTTCAGGTTTCTCTTTTTAATTATTAAAATCATGCAAGAAAAAAAAAGGGGGGGGAAAGAGAGAGTAATATGCTAAATCCAGATGTTATTAGTATTTGTTGGACCTCATGCTTTCTTTTCTCATTTATATTTTGTGTTTGTAGCATTAGGTTAGGTCTTCACTAAGTTACCTGGATTTGTTATGAAGGTCAGGTCATATGTTATCATTGTAAACAGCTGGGCTTGAACAGCAGTTGGGTGTTTATAACTAATGGATGTTATTATAGTGAGATATGTGCTTAAAATGTAACTGTGGTGTTTTTTCTTTAAAAGCACATCTCCAATGCAAGGGATCTAACTCCATACCTTTAGTTCTGAGTAAATCTTGGCTATTCCAAAGATCAAGCACTTAATACTCACAAACTGCCTTTCAAAATATTAGTGTCAGGAGCCAAGGAAATTATTTTCTGCAATTCACAGACTCTTATACAAATCTAAGTTTTTACAAAACTCCTTTTTCTGATGTTCACAATCAACCCCGTAGCTTTTTTTGCTTATCTGCTTTTGTTAAAATTATGTGCAGTGTTTTATCTTTCTAACTGGCTGCTGTAGGGGACCACCTGTAACAAGCTATCTAATCAGCAATGAACAACCAAGACAACAGTTTTAACTTGCACCAGTCCTTGGAAGGTTTTTGCATCTTCCAAGTGTGAGCTCCCTGTTTCCATAAGGCTGCACATTTAAGAAACATTTTCTTTAGTCTATAAATCACAGGTAGAGGATTCTGTTACAAAGCTGCATTTAATGATGTACCATTGATATCTCTGAATGGTGGGAATCACCGTCTAAAGCACTGTAGAGAATACACCCATCTGCAGATAGTGAGTAATAGGAATATACCACTAAAACTACCATATTTAAAGAACATTCTGATTTGAAAATAGTTGTTTGATCAGTTTAAGGAGTCCCAGAACAGTCCTTGATTTCTGTAGTGAGCTGCAACAGTGTTGTACCATGCATGGCCACACTTTGTAAATTGACTTCTTCCTACCATCCATACAACAGAAAGTACAACTTGCAAGTGCAGTGAAACAAATTTACTTGTAAATGTCTCAGTGAAACAAGAATTTGTATTTCAGTTCTAATACTCCATTTTGCACTGGAATAATCAGCAAGTTCAAATCAAAGCATTTGGCCTTTTCCAAGCTAAAGAAATTATTCACAAATGTTTGCATGAATTCTGAATTGCTTTTCTATTCAAAAATGTTCACACCCCTTTTGGTGATTAATTCATGAACATTTGTGCTAATGGACATCTGCCCACACAAATGTTTGGCTTTTCACTAAGTGACAACTTATTTTATTTGCAAATAAGGTATTGGTGCCCCAGTAGGGCACTCACCATCAGCCACTCAAAGAGTAGGAACAGTGCCATGTGATTTAGGTTACTAATCTTATATAATGTGTTGTGAATAGGCAAAGATATGGTGGAATTAACAAGTTAAGGGATACCATGTGGATAAAACTGCTCTGGATGAGTGCTTGGCACTCCAAACAACAGGGAAAAAAAAATTGGGCTATTGTGAAAATGGGAAAAGGGCTGCATCAGATAAAATAGTATAACCTGTTACAGCTGTACTAATGTAGCCTGGTTTGAGCCGGGTCTGAAACTTGATGGCTTGAAATTTTAGAAGGGAATATGAAAAAAAAAAAAAATCTTCAAGCAAGGAACAAAGAAAGGAACAACAAAGCAAGGAACTGAAGAATTTATCTAATTGGGTACACACTTAGCAGGCACTCAGACACACTACTGAAAACTCTGAAAGAAACTTCCCAAGATATTTGAATTTGTTATTGGCTTCAGAAAGGCAGTCAAAAGCCAACAAATATTCTGCAGGTTTTGACCTCAGGAGTGAGCTGGAACCGTTAGGAAAGCAGGTTTCTGATGGATTTTTTTTTTGTTTGCAAGCTTGGTGATATCTCAAAGCTGTCTTCTTAGCTATTGATTTTTCAGGTAGCTCTTTTCAATATTTAATCAACAGCTTCAGGAAAGTGCTCTTTTCATCCAATTGACAACTAGGACATAAGATAACTGTATTAAGTAAGAATATTTCTCTTCTCCTAACAGAAACATATAGCAAACCTGAATCTTTGCAATTTCCTGCTTCAATGAAGAGAAATAAATGGAGTCAGGGATTTCTCATGAAAGCAGTGCAAATGACTATTTAATTTGCCACTCTTCCCTCAGTAGGATCTCTTTTGAGATGCAGCATTCCAGACCGCTCCAGCAGGCCCTGGTTATCTTAAAGAGTAGCATAAGAGAACACCATCCCAATGATAAGAAACCGTAGTCTGTTCTGTTGATGTCTCATCTGCGTCGTGGCTTAAATAAAGCCTTGAAGACTAGTGCTGCAAACAGAACAAACATTGACTTGTTTTGAGGAGGTGCAACTGTTTAAAATGGAATTAAGTTCTACCTACTCAAATATGGTTTTCTTGCTAGTCTGTTTGCATGGCAGTATGAGCCAGGAGCCTCTCTATACACTAGGAAAAAAAAAAATAAAAAAAATAAAATAAAAAAAAAAAAATGGTCTTGCCCCTCAGGAGCTGGATAGGTCCCCCTCTCCCTCCCCATCTCCTCCTCACCTACTGCTCGCAGCCGGCAGCAGTGCCCAGCTCCTGCCCGCGCTGG
>JANHGN010018031.1:137467-215222 GCA_024605025.1 Megaceryle maxima
AAAAAAATAAAAAAAATAAAATAAAAAAAAAAAAATTGTCTTGCCCCTCAGGAGCTGGATATGTCAGCTTATATACAAGACAATTCAAACTAACAGGCTTCTAGGAAAACAGCAAAACAGCATCATCCTGTGGGTCAGTACACGGGCACAGGAAGCCAGCTGACTGCCTGTTCTCAAATTTTGGCAGTCCTTGCAAGAAATTAAGCCCTTAAGGAAAAACTTGAAAAGTGGTATTGGTTGATGGATACCGCCAACAATTTTCACCTCAGAGTGATGAATAATTATTTGAATGCAACAGGTTAAGTCTTATTTGCTCAGTAAGATATAAGAAGCAAGCAACTGGTGATTGCATACATATCTGTGGGAAAATGCCTACCTGAAATCCTCTTCTCTTTCAACTCAAGACTTCAATTTGGATTGTTCTAAATAAATTAATACTCTGTCTAATCCATGGAAAATGACCCTATCTTGCAGAAGTTATTTTCAATGACTCAACATCTCTGGAGGAAAATGTATCTTTTTCATCACACAATTTTCAGCTGTAATTCTGAGCTTATTGGCCATTCTGTAAGTACATCTAACAAATAATATCTTTAAAGCTTACAATTTTCAGTGACCAGCTGTCAAGAATTAATTTTTTTTCCTGAGATACATCAGATCTCTATAAATACATGATCAAACAGTTGCCTTATAGATACTCTAGTAGCATTTAATTGTATCCTTGATTGATTTCAGATGTCAGAAAAGGGCAAGCCTAATCAGTACTTGGATGGGCAAACTCCCAAGAAGCCTGAACCAGAGCAGGTTATGGTGATCCAGCAGACGGGACTCCCATCCCATGACTGTCTCTCAGCAAGGCTGGTGAGTAGAACTTTCCATTCCAAAACCTTGACAGCATGTATTCTCTATTGTTCCTGCAGTGCTCTTTGTTATTGTTAGGATAGTAGCTGTCATACCTTAATTGAAATTTCATTGAGAAATTACAGCAGGCCTAATTCTGCTCATGTTGAAGTAGTCAACCTGAATTTAGTGGAAGCGGAAATAACAAACCATTATAAACAGTTCCTGCATAACTTCATTTTGACAGATAATCTTTGCTCTTTGTCCTCTGTTATTGGGTAGTGTTACAGTCCCTTTAAATGGCTCCCCTCTCCTACCCTAGAGGTGATCACAACTCTGTGATAGATGAAGCTGTCTCTTTGCCATACACAGCATATGATGTACTTATGTCATTGCTTGAGAATTTCTAGGCTATTATATCACTATCACTACTTCTATTATGGACACAATATCCTTCTAGTCTGCAGCAGCAGTTAGCTCAGTTTCAGCTGCGATAAAAAAGAAACGCAAACAGAAGTGGGGAGAAAGCAAAGGCCTAATTACTATTCAGCTTGCCTGACTATGTCAGCAGCATTTGCAATATTCTGCTCAATATATTTAGCAGTGAAGTTGAAGGACTTTTCTGCTCATTCTCATCTCACTTCTGTGAAGCTGCCTTCCATACATGCCGCTTTCATTTACTTTAATATTAGCTATTAGAGGAGATTTTAATATTAGAGTCTAACAGGCAAATGGATGCTGGTCTAACCCAGCATGTCTGCTCTAGTTTTACAGTTCTACACAAGAGCTGGACAAGCAGTTTTCTCACTTCTTCCTTTTTTTGCCAACCCTCATTTTGGTGGGTGTTCTTTCTAAGCTGTTTCTTTTCCTTCCTGCCCACTGTACAAACCCAATACGGTGTAACGTGCAATAAGGAACAAGGGTAGAACAGGCTGCTCCTGCATGCCCCTGCCACTCCTATTCTCTTGTTCATTAAAAGCTCCTATTGACTTTAAATCAGTTCCACGGGGCTTTGTGATGACAGAAATTTGCCCAGAGACAATTTGGCTGAATTTTGTTTTCAGACTTCAAAGAATCTTGTGCTCGTAAATGTAGTTCAGACAGAATTATTGATAAAGTTGGGATGGGATTAACAAAAAGTGCTGCTGAGGCCGTGGCTGTAAACTCTGAACCTGTGCTATGTCATGGAGCACTGGGTTTTGTATCTGACCTTTACAGCTCCACAAATATTTATGAATCTGAGACTAAATCATACATGTATTTTTTTGTTTTCAACTTTCTGACTCTTTTAGGATTTCAAATTTTACACAGAGATTTTTGGGCACATCTTTTACTGCAGGAACTTCAGCCTGAGGAAGCTCATTGGGGTCAAAAAAGAGAAATCTAAGAACTTTAACATGGAAGAACAAGCATTGCCTTTGTATCATATTATCCTTATTATGTATAGTAGTATGTACATAATCTATGCAATACATTAGCATATTCTGAAAAGCTGATCTTTTTGGAAGCCAAGTATGTTTCTATGCATGAATTTTAGTTTGTAAGTAGCATTGGCAGATCAGATGGCATTTTACTTAGCAAAAGATTTTCAGCCTTTGAATCAACAGTTAAATCTGAACAATCAGAGTGGGAGGGGGGTGAGGGTAGGATTAAATTACTTTAAAAATTTGTTTTTAAAATGAAAATTTTAGATGTTTCAAAAATGGTGAAATGGCACTGGAGAACTCTGAATTATTTTTTTTTGTTTTGTTTTTTGTTTTTTTGTTGTTTTTTTTTTTTTTTGTTCTTAAATGGGATATGTACTCACACCAACTCTTTCCCAGGAAAAAAATCTTTCCAGAAATCACACTAGGAATAAGAAAAAAAACAAACCCAAAAAGTCTTACAAAGGCTTGCATTAAGATCTATTCCTGAATCATCAGACAGGTGATTCCAAGAATTCCACCCAGAAAAGTATGACTTAAGTTTCCCACTGTAGAGAGGATAGAAGAAGCAGCCTCCCCAGAATAAACAGCACAAAGCATTTGCTACATCTGGGGGAAAAAAAAAGTGGGGGGTATTCTTGGGGTTTAGTGTCATGGAAGATCTTTTGTTGTGAGATCTTGCTATTTGGATGGCTTTAAGAGAACGATTTAATGTAGTAGCTGGACACACTTTTTCACACATGTAGCTTTAAACCCACAAGGCTTCTCCTGTGATGACATTTACATGGTTTACTTGACTATTTCCAAAATAGAAAACTTTCATTTCAGGGGCAATTTCTTCCCCCAGACAGTAAAAGTAAAAACCTCCAAACAGTCCCTCCTGCCAAAAATGCTACAAATTCCCTTCAACCCAACCCAGCTGCTAGTATGAAAGCAGCACTTTTAATGAGATGTACTATAGTTCATGCTTAAATTCAAATAGCGTCACACATTCAACTGAGAGTGACAGCTCATGGGATGTCAGTGATTTTTAACTCCAGAGGCTACTTGATTCATCTAGTTGCGCTGGGTAGAGTGTTGGAAAGCCTGATGGGGGTTTTATTTCCTTCTTGCTAACTACCTTTTCATCCCTCCCAGTCTGCCCCTATTTTTCACACCACTGGTGCAAATGGATAACTTGCCTGCGGAGCCTCTGTGCTCTCCCAAGCAGGAGGGAGACACGTGGGCTGTACAGAGTGAGCCCCCAGACCTGCCCTCCTTCGTGATGAGGGGACAAGAGAAGGGGGAGCATAATCCAGCCTCCGGCACTTTTAGCCACTTTAAGAGAAGCAGGCTAAAGAATTGCCTTGCCCTTGATTTATAATCAGGCTAAATGACAACAGCTCTTTGTTCTTTCCTCTGGATGCTTCACCCTTTCATCCTAATACACATGTGCTGTGGCTTAGGATGCGCATTTCCAGTTCCCTGAACAACAGTACCACAAAGAGCGCCTTAAACCCCCTTTTCATCGGTATAATGTCATTATTAGACATCTTGTGTGATCCCTTGTGAGGCATCAAACTATCACTATCTGCAACTGTTATCAAATTGCTAAAAGGGGGTTGTGCCTTCTAAGGAATGTTGAAGTCCTTTTCCTTCAGGACTTTTTTTCTTGAAACTATTTTCACTGCAGCTCTGGGTAGAGAGTGCTCAAATGCATTTACTTCTGAACAATAGGGTGAAAAATGGCAGACTGATTCCCATAGGATGGATTTCTATAGTAACTTCTCTGAGTAGATACTTTACGTATAATTAAAAGTAAGCAGATAGATTATGTAAAATTAAATCTACATTATATGCATGTAAATACATATATATATCTACAGATACATATACCTTATATGCATATATTTTTGTTAATTTTTTTTTTTAACATATTATATGTAGAATATGATTAAAAGTGGAATCAACCACTGGCCTGTGCTGTATCAGAGAGCTTTCCTGCTGAATCCAGCACAGTGGTCATGAGAGACAGTTTCATGTGAGGACCTTTCAGCACACACATAACAACATTCAGACTAAATCCTCAAGAACTAAATACAGAGGTGCCTTTGAGGGTTCTCCTGGTGCTGTCAGCATGCTGTCCATCTCCCACTGCCCACTCCCTGGTAGTCAGTGAACTGCCCAGAGAGGGCAAAGGCTCACACTGGCTGTGCACATGGGATGCTCCCAGTGCTGTTTGGCAGCACTTGGGGCTGGAAGCAGAATGTGCACAGGGTCACCAGTGCTAAGAATGAGTCCCATCCACAGGAGACTCCTCAGGACCCCCAAAGGATTGAATGCTTCCAAGTGGGCGCTGCTATCCTCTGACAGCAGAGCACCAGGGGACAAGAGGAAAGGCAACTGGCATGCCCAGCTCCCCAAGGACAGCTACATTTTATACCAGTGCAAGTTTGTTTCACATCAGGGAATACCTTGAGTTTGGGGAGCCTTTTATGCCCTGAGACAGAGCTGGAGAGCGAGCAGCAAGGTGGGGACAGTGCCTCTCTGGCTTGGGATCTCCTCTCCAGCCCTTGCTTCACATCCAGCAAATCTTGTAGTTTTGAGTCAGAACTGTCTTCTGCTCACAAGGGAGTCATGGTAGAGAAAAAGCAGATCAAGGTCTTCAGTAGTAAGTTGCTCCTGCTTGTTCATTTGTTTGAAGTCTGGAAAACACACACACAGTCTGTAGGTGTGAACTCTGCCTGTTGGAGCCCAGCAGACAAAGACAGCGGGATGGGGAGAACCTAGCACTCAGACGTGGCCCCTCTGGGATGAAGTACAGTTAAATCCGTCATTATTTCTCCTGAAGACACATAGGGTTTGGCACTTATTGGAGACAGCTCCCAGTTTTCCCAGATTAGGAGTGGTATCACCATCAGTCATTAAGTCAATCCTATCATTGCAGGAAGATTAAACCCCCCTCAATGTTTCAGTGAGGGGTGTTTCACGGAGGTGTCGCTGGGTTTAGTTTCCCTGTGTAACTCCCGTACTTGCAGACTGAAGCAGGCAGATGACTCAGCAAACAGTTTACAAATACCAGTCACTTTGCAGCACATCAGCAGATTTTCCATATGTCTGCCACAGCTACCCTGTAAACCAGAGAGATTCCCAGCTGGAATCTGCCTCTTCTTTCCTGGGCTACTGTGTCACTTTGATCCCTCTGTGACCATAACTGAAGTTAAGTGGGCCAAAAAGTTACCCAGTCCCACAACTGAAATGTTATACCACAGTTATCCAAGGAGGAAAGTCTCAAACATCTTCTCTTCTAGAAGAAAAATTATGAAGCAACAATGATGGCCTGGAGAATAAAACAAGCTTTGTCTCAGGAAAAAAGATGCTGAACAAAGTGTGAAATATCCCTAGGCAGCCAGTTGGTGCCTGTAATATATTTCCTTGGAAAACAAGGTAACACATTTCCTCTGATAATGAATTAAATTTCAGAAAAATTCCTATGAGAGCAAACTCTCATCAAGGTGAGAAAAAAAAAAAAAAAAGAATCCAGCCTTAAAGGACTTTGACATTTTGTGCTTGTTTCTATACCTGGTAATGAAGATATAACACAAGATGTTCTGGGTGGTGTAGTCGAGGGGAATTAAGAAACATGTTGTTATGTTTTAACTGCAAAAGACAGAAATCCCACTGCACTGATTTCTGTGCAACTTGCTTCTAGGAAACACTGCACTACTTCAATTTAGTTTCTATTTTATGCATAATTCTAAAAAGACTAAATATTCCTAAGAAATTGCTTTAAGAAGGCAACAATGAGAAACTACTATAATATCGACCATGAAAGGCAAAGCAACCTTTGATAAAAGTCCCGGTAGAAGAGTTCTGGTTTGGCTTAGTACTTGTCTGAAAACAAAATGTGCTGTGTGTACATGTTAAGCAAAGTCTGTTTCAAAATGTGACATGCAATGAAAACAAATTATTATTTTCTTTTACATACACAAATCTCAAAGCTCTTTTTTTTATGTGCTGGTGCTATGTGAATTATATTACACTTGTTGAGGGGTTAAGACCAAAGGTTTTCACTTTTTGCACTCAAAGTGCGTGGCAAAAAAACTTGATTCATCACTACATTCTCGGTAACTGGTTTTGTTCATACCTTACAAAGCTCACACCAGTGCTGTGGAATTTATGTCTAGTTAAAATAAACACAAATTCTCCTCTCTGGATTCTTAATACACATACCAGGATATGAATTCATTTTCACAGTATTGTCAGGGCTAATGCAAATAGTGAAATCTACTCTTTCACACTGTCAATTTAATAAACTGTTGTGCTGGTTTGGAGGGGGGAGTAAGAGGTTTTGGAGCACCCCTCCCCCCATCCCCCCCCCCCCCCCCCAAAGGAATCAAGACATTTCTGAGAGTGCAGGGTAGTGCTAACAAGGACTGGACATCCTTAAATGTGCAGGTCATCAGATCCTGCATAAGTTGCACACACTTCCTGTGGAAGCAGGGAAATGCAAGTGGCCAGAATTTCATGTTAATACAAAAGACTTGCTGGAAGTAGCTATGTGAAGCCAACCTAGCTGGGTCTTTGCTGTATGTGCACAGACAGTGGTTTCACACAGTGTTTTTTCCTAGCTACACAAAGATGTGATGTCTTTCTGGGCAATAGCCAGTATGATATTGCCATGGTGGTTTAGAACCACTCACAGTTTTATTTCTGTCCCTAACACTGTGGTGTCACTGTCTTAGTTTTGGTGCCTGCCTTGTGCCATAAACCTCTGATTCTACCTTGAGGCAGTGACTCAAAGGATGAGCAAAGCAAAACCTCCCAGCTTCCCCTCCCTGTGCTGCAGAGCAGTCATGCCAGTAACTGTCTCCTGCTCTGGAGATCACAGTGCTGGCTTTGAAGGGGCAAGTACAGTGGTGCTGCTCACCCATTTGACGAGGGATGCCTGACACAATGCTTATAGAAGTCCTCAGAAAATGAGAAGACAGCTTTGCAGCTCACCATGTGTTACTTTTGGCAAGTTTGATGTGTTCTGGTGATGTGGAAAGACATAGGGGGGGGCGAGAGGTCTCAGGGGTACTTATGGAGGACTCTAGGTGATCTGTCCAGAGCCGGGTGGCTGCTGGTCACTTTAATCTTTTCTCAAGGGATTTTCTACTCCCAAGCCCAAGTTTCTCTACTAGCACATGGCTGCTGTGTGCTGAGCTACAGCAGACATAAACTCAAGCGAAACAAAAATTTGAACCAGATCTAGTACAGGTTTAGCCATGTTTCTAACATGGCTTATAACCCAAGTAGAAAATTTCATATCAGTCAATCATGCTTCATCAAACAAAAAACCAGGCTGAAATGTACCCAAGGGATCATAGTTACTTGGTCAGTACAGGGTGCTGAGAAAGGATCCAAACAGTCCCCAGGATCTCAGTAAGGCTGAAACTCTTTTGCCAGCATTGCAGATGGTATAGTTAAACTTCTAAGAATGTATATTCACCAGGAAATAGCAACATTTGTTTTCTTTCCTCCTTTCCATCTTCTGTAGCTATTATTTATAGGAATTTAAACCAAATGCCAAGTAAAGAAATATTTCTTTCCTCATTTCCACTGACTAACTCCAACTATTGTGGTAAATCAGCCTCTGCTTTTCATTTAGCATAATCAGTAAAGTTGACTTGTACCCTATGATCTTAGCTCCAGCCTTGAGTTGAGGCTTTTTATTTGTCTGGTTTTAATTGCATTTCTGAATAGGTACAGTGTGTTTCAAGTGCCTTGAGTTGAGATAATTGACAAATTGCAAAGACAAATTGGGTAACTGTGCTGAGGGAAACAGGGGCAGATGGATGTCTCTGAAAGAGAAAGTGGGAATACCTTGGAAGAAATAGTATCTTTGAACAGTAACATCAAGAAATGGCTTCTGAGGTGAAGATTGCAACTATTATTTCAGTGCTGGCCATAAGTGACTGACTTTTTTTCTCTGGCTTTAAAAAGTTTTAAAGAAATGATGTGAGCTGAATGCTTGCTGAAGTTGTAGTTGCTTTCCAAACACACTTCTCTGAGGAAGCGCTGTGCTGTGTCTGGAGTCTGGCACTCCAAGAGGTCACATACTCTCCTAAAAATGAATCAATGGATTTACTGGCCTGCGGCTGCCAAACAGCTCTTCTCAGTGGTGCTAATTTGTTGTGGCAGGATTAGTTTACATTACCATTGTATTATAAAAAGCAAGACTGAAATCTTTATTGCCCTGTCTTCAGGGCAATTGTGGTAAAGTGCAGCTACCCACTGAAACTCTGGGAAGACACACAAGGTTCAGTATGCATTTGAAGAAGTTTCTCAATTTTAATAAAGCAGCTTTGGCTTTTGAGCCTGACTATGACTAAACCTGGTTTTGATTAATATTTTTCTTACGTGCTTGAATTCCCTGAACCCATCCTAAATTGTGTTTAACACTATAAATATGATCTTAAAGTAGGTATATCCTTTGATTTGGACTATTACATAACCATATAGGTTATGAGAATTTAACAATCTTAACTGTAAACAGCTTTTACAAGTTCTTAAATGAATCATTTTTTCACTTAGCTTATTACATGATTTTAGCCTCTTTTCATCATATTGTTTCCTTAAACTTATTAATTACTTAAACACATTAAAAAAGTGTTTTCATACAATACATTGTGGGTAACAAAACCATATTCTGTGCAGATTCTTCAATGATCACCTTAGCAGCCACTTGTAGGAAAACATTACATTATATGAATAACATCTCTCAGTTTGCTTTCTTCTCCCATATTCTCACTAGAGGGAGGTGTATATTTTACAAAGCTACTTGTTTTGAAAAGGTTTATGTGTGATGAATTTGTTTTTCCTTGATCATTACAGAAACACAGGTTGGTTTGTTTTGTTGCTGTGTATTTCTTCTGACAGAGACCCCAAAAAACCCCCCACAAACACAACCCCCCTTTATAAAAAAAAAAAAAAACCAACCAAACCAAAAAAACATAACAAAACAAAAAAAAAATCAAAAAACAACAAAACCAGTGTGAGCTTGAAGCAGTAAATAGGAGGTTTAACCTTAGGGAAGATCATTTTCAGGTGAATTACATATAAATTTTTATTTCAAGTTTTACTCGTTCCACAATAAGCAAATTTGCCAGGCATCACTTTCATCTCAGAATCTTGGTGGGAATTGTTTGAGTGTTAAAATGTTAAACTGCAGAAAGAGACTGAATCTAAATTAGTTTGAGAGTTTATGGAAAATTTCTGAGATGCTAAAGACTTAAATACTACTGTCCAGTTGCTGTGGTCCACAAAAAATAATGAATGAAAGTACTTGTTTCATATAGAGAAATGGTGCAGTTTGAGAAATAGTAATGCTTTTGATCTTGGTAGATGAGTACATGAGCATATGTTGTGAAATTCAACCTTAAGCAGACTTTCTGCTGACATTTATGCAAGTCCTACAGAAAGTCTTACAATGTCATGGAGAGGAACAAGGCTAATTCATGTGAAGTTTGGGCAGACTTTTGAACCTTTACTCTTTATTCACCCAGTTGTAATCCTGAACCTCAGCATTGCTAAGTACTCACTACTTCCATGAAAGCCAGAGAGTCTGCAAAAAGGGTCAGAATGTCTTCCCTGCATCTTATATGTTAGTCAGCCCTCATCAGGTCCTAGAATGCTCAGGATGTCCAGTTGGCTATCAACATGCAGGTTTTGGTCCATGGCTTATGGATTTATTTGAGCCAAAAGGGATAAGTAGGAGAGGAATCAGTGAGAATGAGGTTCAGATAAATTGTCTGAAATACATAATGCAGATTGGCTTCATTTTATAATCCTGCAACATCAACTCCAAAACTGTCTCTTTTTAAGAAAAGCTTTACAAGAACCAGGCTATACAATTTCAGTGAAGTCATTCTGCCAGTGAGTTGGACAAGAGATGCAGAAGCTCCTGAGGGCTGTGAGAAGGCCCTAGTCTGCCAACAGCTTGTGGCATGGCAAAGATAACTTCCAGCTCTGCAGTTTTGGATGACCCCTGCAACATTTTCTTCTTCATCTATTTACTGTAGTTTTTCTCATAGTATGTGTATGCTGCTAGAGCTCCAAGCAACTGGAAGCAAATCATGAGCCCATGCCCAAACTGCCTCTCAACAAAGCCTTTTGGTTAAGGTGTAGCATGGTGTTAACCACGGCAGATCTGTGGCAGGCTAACAGTGAAATCAAAACTTACCTTCACGTGATCTTATACAAAGGCGGCAAACAGGCAACACAGCTTGTATCTCTGGGTGAAAGATGCTAAAGAAAACTTTTATAGCATATTTTATGGGAACCAGCTTCACACATATGTAAGCAAAAAGGAGAACAAATTCATTCTTTTGACCTTTCCAGTAATACCTCCAGCACCTTTACTAGCAGACTATCCCCACTCAAGTGCCTCCATCAGACAAAAGCAAACAAATGCCAGCTCTGCAGAAGAGGAAATGGTAGGGCTTGTGCCTTTCTACCTCTGCTGCCACAAATATACAGGGCTTTGACTGTCACATGTGTTCCTACAGATAAAAAACATAGCTAAATACGCACACAACCCCAAAACACTTCTCACCACAGACCACAAACACCTCCTTCACCACTAAATGAAAAAAAGAGCTTTAACACATTAGATCTCCATTTTCTATGCTAGCTTTTCCTCCTCTAACATTTCATCCTGATTTTGCACTCAGCTTCAGGTTTTCAAGAGAGAGTCCAACATTGACTCCTAATAGGACCCACCATAGACACTGCCCAGCTACTGTCCAACCCAGTCATGTAGTCATCATAATTAATGAGGAGATTCTTATTTCTGTCTGTAAATGCATGAACAGGCCTGGTATGTAACCCTGCTGGCATACAATCAAAGGTCTGTGAAATGTAACTCTCCTTGAAGATGCTTGTGAAGAACCAAATGTGGGGGACATTTCACCCTCTCAGCTTTCAGACCAGCACTAAAGGTTACGCTCCAACAGTTCTGCTTTGCAGGATTATTCAAGTCTGTACAGACATAGCTTCTATCAACTAGCAATGGGACAATCTGGAGGTTTTATATGCCATTTGTGTGAGAAATATGCTAATAATTTTGAGATTTTAGTAATTTTAAACAATTTAATCTTTCTTATATGACCTCATAATCCATTTAAATGAGAATTAGCACACTAGTCATTCAGAAACTCCAGTTTAATGACACTAACTCAAAATTAATAGAACAACATTTATCTATTTACCATGAAGATATAGGACTGTTTTGGGGTTGTTGGTTTGTTTGGGTTTTTTTTCTGTAGAAGGTGTGGGGTTTTATGACATACATACATAATTTTGGGATGAAAACACGAGATATTGCAATGTGAAATTTGAGTTTTAATATAATGACAGGTCTTGGTTGAAATGTCCATGTGAAGAAGAAACAATGAAAAACACTGTTTATCTGAAAATCAGTGTTTTGTCAAAATTTCAGTTCCAGTAGTAGGAGCTTCATTTCTCCTTAGTGAAACAAATTAACTGCAGCTAGGGATGTTGCTAACATACTTTCTTGCAGTAGTAGAGATAGAGTTTAACTTTCCTCCTAAGCTAGGAAACTCCCATCTCTACATCCACCAAGAATTACTTTCAGACAAGGGTTCTTCCTTTCTGTGAGTAGCCATCCACCAGCATATCAAAATATCCACTCACAATAGACAGCAGGCACGGTGGCTGACCCTTAACATTTTTCTACTGTATACTGGCTTTCATGAATCAGCTGAAAAATGCAGGGGAGGAAAAGCCAGAAAAGAAGCCCTGACTCACAGCTGTGACAGTCTGCCACAATGCATCTGGAGTTTCCAAGGCCCCAGTCACAGTTTCTTCCCCTTCATCTGGTATAAATATTTAGTACTTTTGATGTCACTTTTTCCAATGAATTGACTTCAGCTCTGTAAATACTCAAGTGTTTCTTGCCTGATATATTGTGAAGAAAATGGCATATACCGACCCTTCATCTACCTGTGCTTTTTCATGGAAAAACCATTTAATGATTTTTTTTTTTTTTAATGGAGACTGGAACAAACAGCAGCCTTGAACACAAATTTAAGTATTTAGTAACAGTTATAATATTTTTGTCATTCTCAGCACCAAGAGGATTTACTGGATGTTCCACATGCGCAATGATGGAAATGCTTTGGAGTTAGCTTCCTCCGACAAAACCTAATTGTCCTTACCAGAAGAATGATGGCACTGCTCTGAGACCCTGTCGTTGTAAGTTTTTCTGATTTTAAGTTTTCAGGTTTGCCAGTCATTATGAGTCCAGCGAACAGCTTCAGGTTCTTAAGAAAAAGTTACAGTAGTGTCAGTGGACTCGAGTGTGTCAAAGGAACTATTTGTCTGTAGAAAGAGGAAACATTTTGCTTGAGCTCTAATGTTGTCAGCATCTGCTTGTTTGTTGCACACTGTTGCTGAGGTAACCTCTGAAAATAATTGGTATTAGTAATACTTTTAAGTGGCATCTACTGTTGCAACATCATTTTAGTATGTTTCCATTCAAGGCTTCTTACTGCTTAATGCATTTGCTACCAAACTGATTCAAGAAGGAAGGAAGACAAATAGAAACTTTCTATTTGTCTTTTGACTAAAGATGACTTTATTTGCTTCCGAAAAACATCCATACAAAAACATTCAAGTGAGTCCCGACCATGTGGTAAATCCGTTAAGAAGCTCATTTGAGGTTCTTACAGAGGAATTTTACAGTCAGAGAATGCTTTCTGTGAAAACCCAGTCCTGTTCCTGAAGCCCTGCTTTACTTCATCACACTAAGCATTGCACTACTTTCATTTTCCAAGCTAGTTAGGTTAATTCTGTCCCTGCCTTTCCCCAGCACTGCCTGTAAGCTGCCACATGCAGAGAGTGTTAGGAAGAGGCCTGCTTACTGACTCATGATGTTCCTAACTACTCTGCAAAGATGAAAATACAACAACAAAAAAAAGCCTTTTGTCCTGATAGTCAACCACTAGGGACAAGATGAGAGGGACAAATCTCCTTTGGAAATCTTTAGGAATGACACCAGTGCTAGAAAGAGTCTAGTTGTCCTCCTTCAAAGGGAAGGAGCTGTAATGCCCTGTTTTGAGGAAGAAAGATTTCAATAAAAAGAAAACTGATAAACAGGGAATGAAGATGGGTTAAAAGAAAATAGATAACACTCAGAGTTATTACCTTTTAATGTAACATTCACATTACCCATTTAAATCACATCCAAAAAGGTATTCTTTTTCTTCCAAGACATAATGTACTTTCACAAACCATTTTAGAATCAGTAAAGATACATTCTTACAGAAGCAATTACAATAAGCAAAGAAAACAAGAGGAACCAGAGGCCTTTGAGAAATGAAACTGCTCAGTATGAAGTCTATCAGGAACTGGATCACATGGGGGACAGAAAGAAGTGGAAGTATATATTTGACTCTTTTACCAAATGCCTATCATTTTACCCAGCAGCCATTTTAAAATAAAGAAGGCAACAGCAGGGAGCAAAAGTTCCACAAGTGGTATGAAGGCATGAGTGCTCCTTGCTGTAAATCTCAGTGAAAGGCAGAGCTGAATGTGTGGTGCTGTGGCAAGGAGGCAGCACATACACCTCTCCCACACAAAATGTTTTACAATGACACAGAACCATAAAGTCGCAATACTGCACTACAGTAATCCCAATACTACAGCGAAGAGCAAACATAAGAGAAGCAGGATGTATTTTAGAATAACATTATTTTAAGGGAGCAGGACAATGTTCTGCCTTTAACTTTGATTTTCAGTCAATATTAGACTTAAAACACAGACTCTTATTGTATTGTTCAGTCTTCATCCTGGATTTTTGATTCAGGTATTGTTGAGACAAAATTTGGTCCATCCATGAAAAGAACATGAGGTGAAAATGAGGATCCAGTTCCTTGTGTTTGGAAATCAGTTTGAAAATTCTTTCTGCTGCCAGATGAAGCTATTTACTGTGCTGCATGGAATTCATTCTGCAGTCCTGACCCAGGCAAAATCTCTTTTGATTTGAATTGTATCTTTCTGGCTGTGGCTTATAGTTCTTAAGAATTTTTTTAATGCATATACTTTTCCTTAGCAGTATGTAAAGCACAGCTGGATAAAAAAATAAACAGTTTTGAAAGTATAATTTGTTTTCACGCTTGAAAGGGCTGCTTCAGCTAAAGTATTATTGTGCCTGTATATGTGAGCATCATCAGCGTTTCTTCTGGTGACTTAGTATTATATTGCTTTTTAAAATGCTTTTTAAAATGGTTGATGAAATCTTCTTAATTAGATGATTTGCTCTAGCATCTGCTGCTGTTGTCATTTTATTTTCAGTGTTTTCATTTGGTGAAAAGATTTTTCTTTTCCATCTTGCAAAGCAACATAATATCTGTGTGCATATATGTAATTGTAGAGTGTATACATGTATTTTTAGTACACTCTGTTCCTTCAGCTGTGCTTGGGTAACCTGGTAAGCTTCATTTCCTTGTGCCTTCATGATCACAATGCACAGCATGGGGGGACTTCTGTAATGTGATAAAAGAGCTGTGAAATCTCACATTTGCTTGTAGAAATAATAATAATAAAAAAAGAAATCGGTCTCAACACCAGCATAGTTTTTTGTAGGCTACAAAATTCTTTGAAGTAAACACTAAGTGAGGAAAGGGACCATAGTCTGCTGTAAGTGTAAGGAGAATTAATGTAAGCTTTGCATGGGTCAATATTTAGAACTTTAAAACTGCTTCCTGTTATTCTCCTGGCTTATTTTCAACCATCTTTAGACTCAGTCAGCTGCTGAGATATTTCCTTTGTGTGACACTTTGGGTTTTCATGAAGCACTTCTCACAGTCCATCAGTGTTCACTGGAAACAAATCTAGGAGCTGAAGCCAGAGGAACCAATAGCTGGAAGATGAGAGGCTGAGGCTATTGTGTAAGCTCAGGAAGAATGAACCACTTTGTTTTGAGAACAAGCAGCAAATGTATAAACAAAACTATCATATATAATCTAAAGAGGATCTGGATCTCACTTTCTTTATAGTAAGGAGTGTTTGCTTCACTCCTTGCCCCAGTCTTCTGAGTCAATAAATTAACTGTAAGCATAACATCTTACTATATCCTGACTCACAGAGACTGTACAGAAATAAGAGAAAAGAACCAACCAGCAAGTGTGTGAATTATTCCACTTCATTTATTAGAAAATTCTAGATGTCGCTTCTAAATTATAAATTAAGAGTCTGCAGAGTATAAATTGAGTAGACTGCAACAGTGGGAACTCTTCCACTGATTTCCTTTCAAATATTAAAGAAGACCATAGAATCATAGGATCATCTAGGTTGGAAAAGACCTTTAAGATCATTGAGTCAAACCATTAAATGACACTTGGAGTCAGATGATATATGGATTCTCTGTTAGGTGTGAATGGTAATCCTTTCAAGGGCAAAAGTTCCTCATTGATTTCAATGGCACTAGAGTCTGATTAGTGATTAAACACTGGTTTCAGTAGTTATGGAGCTGCACTGGAAGACTGATTGTGCTGAGACAGAAATAGTATGAAAACAAATCAACTAAACCCCCAACAAAATCTTTTTAACACATGTATACTGAGGGCTGAGATATTACATACATGGAAATTGCTGCTTCTCAAATGCCACTGCTGTTTTCAAGGGAATGTGGCAGTTCTCTTCAGCTGCAGTGTCCTGTGCAAGCCTTGTGCCCAATATCTCCTGTAGGACTCCGCCATGGTAGTGGGAAAAGTGACAGCTGTTCCCACAGTCTGGCCAGATGTAGAAGCATGAGAGACTCCAAGAGAATATAGTAGCACTCTGGGCATCTTCAGAGACACAAGTGCCTGCAGAGAACTTATTAGGGAATAATATAAGGACTTGTGGACTTGAGGCATGAGTACTGGAGTTATGACTCTGGTGATAGAATGCCAGAAGCCCAATTCCTATCTTTGATTAAAGATACTTCAGCTCTTTGCAGCATACACTGATTTAGAGAACTGGTCAATACACTTGAGAGCAGACCTGCTTTCCAGAATGGCCCAGAGAGATTAAAGGACTGATCTTGTGAAGTTCAAGGACAATGCAAAGTCCTGCACTAGAGAAGGATGACAGCCGTGGAATGATATAGGGTGGGGACTTCCAGGCTAGGGTGGACTTCTGTGGAAAAAGGCCCTGTAAACCACAATTTTTATTCACAATATATGCTTTAAGTGGCAAGGAATGAGATACAGCCCCTAGGAAAAATGCCTGGTGAGGAACATAGTGCACCTAATACTGACCACCACACACTGTATAAATAAAAGAGAGATATATGGTTCTACTATGTCAATAAAAGGAGAATCACATTTTTCCTTTGGGCAATGCTAAGCTTTAGTCTGTTTTCTGTGAGAATTCAGGCTTTCTGAAAGGAACATGTTATATTACAGACTTGTTATTCACAGTTTGTACCACAAAGTCTAGAAAACAGCTCAGCTATGAATGTCATCCCTTCCCCCTTTATTTTAACTTAAAGACAGTTCAGTACCTGTTTTAATCTTATCTGCATAAAATAGCTACTTGCAACAATGTTTAGTAACTACATGCTACACAAAACTTGTTTACGAATGAAAAACATTGGTTTTGTTATCTTCTCCACAAGCATGCATATTATAATTGTAGATGGGGTTTTGGGTGGAGTTCAGTTTGGTTTGTTATTGCCTATGGATCACACAGCTCATAGATGAGTATGGCATTGAATATGTAACACTAATTTCCACAGAAGACTAGAGCTCCAGGTGGTTGATGCAGACTTGTCATCTTGTCATTAAACAAGCTTGCTCTATCACTGACTTACTTATGAGCTGTGTGGGGATCAGCACGGAATGTGAAAGTCTTTTCAAGACTGAATACTTTCATGTTACTAATACTTAGCATGCACTTAGGAAATTTGTCCCTGCTGAGCTCATTTGGAGGGCTTAGGGTGTTGGGGTTTTTTGAGGGGGAAAGGTTTAGTAAGCTAAGTAGGTGCAGAAACATGGTTCTTTTTTGTGAAGGACTAGTCAAATTCTTGAGACATTAAAAATACTACATTATTATTACCGGGTTTCATAGACGTAAAACAAAGTTGAGGCTTAAAGCTAAGTGTTTTCTTCCATCTTGGTTTGCTGAACTGATCTCCAAGCCTAATCTAAGGATTTGAAGATTCAGGTGATGATTGAGAGATTTCCAAGCTTGACCTATGGTGACTCTTTTATAGAAGAAAAGCTAATAATCACTTAAGTGGAGAAGAGATCTTGTGAGAAAAGGAAAAAAGATCCCTGGAGTTTAAGCAGACTGTGAGATAGTAACAGTAAATGACTTGAACCTTAATGTCTAAGGGCATTTTACATTTTAGATTAATGTTCTTAATGGAGCAATTACTCATATGCTTCTCTATCAATACACAGTGTTTTGGGTAGTACTTCTGCAGAAGATAAAATTACTTCCGTAATGAACAATTCCATTCCTTTATAAATGTGTGACTGAGTTGTGTAACACTTGTCACTCAGCTTGTGTACAGCCTGTGTACAGGTACAGTGTAATCTGTTTTCACAGTCCTTTGCAAGTGCGCATCATCTCACTGGCAGCGGTTTCTTCACACCCTTTCATATAAGGATTTTCTTGGTCCCTCGAGCTGACACTGAATTGTGCTGCATTACAAGCATCTTAAACTACCAGGAAGCCACAAGAACAATAAATTAATTAGTTCCTAACATTAGACAAAGGAAAGGTTATCTGCTTTGGTATAATTCTTTAATGTCAAAATCACAAATCTATGCTGGTAAAACAAACTGATCGCAATACATGATTCTTAATGCATTTTTGTATGCTGGCATTTTTATTGATTATTTCTGACATTTTTCTATCTGGTCTTTTCTAGCCCAAATACATCTAGAGTAAACTTTTAAGATAAGTAAAATATCTAGCACACAAAGCCAATAACAGACTTTCAAACAATAAAATTATTGTATTCTGCATTATAGTGATTTCCTTAGAAAACATTTTGACACCTAAGTGTAAGGACCAGTACTTTGTTATGGGGGGGTTTAAAATGTCATGCTAATCCTTAGCTTTGTTCTTGTGCTGTTGCCAGTCTTTACCACATAACCTCCGTCTAAGCAATCTGACTTTCTCCCTGTTCTACCTATGTGTGCTGAAGAAGATTTAATCTGTGATTTAACTTTTAAGCATTAGAAGTCAAAATAGAAAAACTTGTTTCTAACCTGAAGGTGAAGGAAGGATCAGGAGAGAAGTCAGATAGATGGCTGATGTGGTCTGACAGTTTGAGTAGGCACAGGGAGAGAGGAAAACTTTTAAGAGTCACATTTAAAGAGAGGAATTACTACTCAAATACTATGTTGCACGATAAGTGAGTGCCTGTCGGGAATGCGATGCCTTCTCATTTCCTAGTGGCAGCAACGGACTGAGAAGTCTCTCTGAGAAGTCTGAAGAAAGCAGTGAGCACTTACTGGAACAGATGACCCGCCTCTGCTTTTCTGAAACATCCCCCTCATGCTCAGTAGGAGAAAAGTAATGAGTGGAAAATACACTGCTGCAAGTGTCACAACTTAAGAAGACTTTAAGCTGAGGATATCATGATCTACAGATGTAGGCGCAACTTTGAACTAGACCAAAAACATTCCATCTCTAAGACTTTTGAAGATGAAATCTGCTGATCATGATGCAAAAGAAAACACAAGAGAAGTATCACTATTACTTGTGCCAGAATCTCTAGTGGCTAAGGATAATGAGAAAATTATTTGAGGGAATGTGATGGAGAAACCTCTGCCAATGAAACGAGACTAAAACCCTTTGTTTTCCTGAATATTTCAGTATTTGTTGCTGGTGCTCTGGATTTTGTAGCTTGCTACAGGCAGCAAGCAGAGCTGGTTTCATCTGTGTGATTTAAAACCTGTACTCAACAATAACAACAAACTTGTCAACCCCATGTATATTCTATGCCTGGCTCCATGAAGTTTTTTTTATTTTGCAGACAAGCTATAGGTCTTCCTTTTTAAAACCTTTTAGGAAAGACAAGAGAAGTTCAGTATCTAGGTGGAGACCTTGACTCGTCTAAGGCAGAAGAAAGGTTAGGTAGTGTTTCTGCTGTTTCAGATACAAGACTGTTATCTGCCTATTGCCTAACCATACTTCCTGTAAGGTGGCTGATAAAAGCCTGCTGTATCAGGTTGATCAACAGGGCTTTAAACTAGATGTGAAGGGGAGGGGGGTAATAATATCAGGCTTGTCTGTGACAAGCTATGGGATAACACACCATGATTAAAGAATCACAGAATGTTAGGGGTTGGAAGTGACGTCCAAAGATATACATATACTGATACATAGTGGGATAGGGAGCTAGTCCCCGTGGTTAGTGGGACGGGAAGTTAGTAAGGGCCTTCACCTGTTGCTTTGAGCATGCATTGGGACACAGCAGCACAAAGTCTCACAAAGATGAGCCAGGGGCTGCTGAGGTAGTAGAAGCCAACAGGGAAACATCAGGGAAACACCTTAAGGGAATTAAGGGGTCCTTCTCTAAGAAGGCAACACAGCTAAGGAGTTAGTCAATAGGACACCCTGGGAAATGGTCCTCAGAGACAAGGGAGCAGAACAGAGCTGGCAGATCTTTTAAGGACACTCTCCATAAAGTCCAAGAGCTCTCAACCCCTAGGTGTAAGGAATCAAGGAAGGAAGGGAAGAGACCAGCATGGCTGAGTTGAGACCTGCTGGTCAAACTAAAAGGCAAGAAGCTGGAGCTGAACTTGGCAAGGGATATGAAGAATAACAAGGTGTGCCAGTCACATGTCCAGCCACACAAGGGATAAACTGGCATGGGGGAAATTGTGAGCAGGATTATCCCTACATGTGTTTGGTACTATAAAGAAAAAATAGACTTATTTTGGTAGGCTAGTTTGGGAATGTGTATTCACATAGGGGAATGTAATACTGACTTACTAGACCTGATGGATAGAAGCATCGCCTGCTTGTACTCCAAACATGCAGTATCACATGCTCAGCTCATGAAGCTTTGAAAGGCATGTGGATGGGTTGTTATCAAGATTATTTTTAATTAATATTCAAACCACCTAATAAGTTAAATTTTATAGGGTTAATTAGTAAATGTTCTACATGAATATGGGTTTCAACTACTAATTGCAAAATGAAAGGAGAAAAAGACCCCAATACAACTTATGATAATGCTTCAACAAATGTAATCTAGTATTTGAGGACTCTTATTGGCATTGCAAATTAAATGGCCGTCTCATTACTGCTGCTCATTTTTAGCTTACTTCTTTACCTCTATGCTATGAACGTTATATTTGACATCTTAGATAAAAATATGAAATATTCAGGAGCTTCCTTAGGTGGGAATTTTTGTTCTGAACACACTTTTCCAGTGTCAGTCACACAGTTCTAGTACACAGGGCACAGTCAAAACAAGATGGCATAAAATTCTGTCATTTCTATTAATTTCTCTTTTTTACATGTGAGTGTTGTTGATACATCTCCAAGCACTGACTACACAACTTTGTGTCAAGAAATGAGTTGAATTAGAAAAAAGCACCATCAAAAATAACAGAAATTATTTTTTCTTCCCCCACTCCCCCCCCCCCCCCCCTTATATTTACAAACCTAGTCCAAGAAATTCCTGTATAGCTGAATGGAGGTTGTGCTAAAAAAGAACTCCATACATCAATTCAATGCCACCAGGAATCCCCTGACATTTTACATGGAATTCAGCATTCTGTTTCAGTTGCACAGGGAAAGTCATCTCAAAATGAGAAGTTTACCAAGTCGGAGAAACATGGTACAAAGGTAAGTCCTTGCACATGCAACACCCTTAATTATTTCATGAGATGGTTAGTCTGACTAGTCCATACTCCATCCAATATGTGGTTACAATATTTGCTTAGAGTTCTTTACTGTGGGTTTTGCAGGTCAGTATTTGCTGTTAATATCCACAGAAGGCAAAATGAAAGCTTTTTTTCTGGACTGAAAACATTGCTGTTTTGCAGGGAAATATGTTGCTGCTTCTTTCTAACTTGTTTGACGTATCTAACACTTCAATTATATATGGGTAATACAGAAGGATGAAAGTCTGTGTAAGTAAGAAGATGGTGGTACTGTGGCTGTTAACAGGTAAAAAGAAAAGCTGTGTGCTGTAAAAGTTTTTCCACTGATGACCACTTTCCAGGTGTAGGATAAGAAATCAGATGTGTAATAGGATGATGTCTCAGATCTGATTGAGAGAGGTACCTTAAGAAATTTGAGCAATTTTGTAATAACTCAGAACCATTGTGCTGAGGAGAATATGACACAATGTATGTGAAAAGTTTCCACAGATAAGTGAGAGATGTAGAAAAGTGTGATAGGAAAAACATTGCTTAAATAAGAAAAAAGTAGGGAAAAATACAGAATGAGAGAGAATAAAAGTAACAGTGAAAGAATAAAGTAACAGTGGCTGAAAGGCTATCCTCTTACCATATCCTTACTATCCTTAGGATAGAGAGGGAACTTTCAAACTGCTAATCATGAGTTTGTTACAAATATTTCAGCACATCTGCATCATGCATCTTTGAGAGCAAAAACAAACAATGAAACTTTAAACAAACACCATGAAAAAAAACCTCTAATTTCCGTGTATTTGGATGTCATTTTCAGTTTCCCTCAAAGAAATGTCTAAACGAAGACTGTCTATAGTCATCCTTTTGAAAACACAATATTCAGGCTCTCAAACTAACCAAGCAACATTAACTCCTAAATTTCTGTTCTTTCTTTGATTTGAAAAATAGCCACTGGACCATATACCCATGACAACACTGACTACTGTGCTAACTCTAAACTGAAAACCAAAATAACTTGTAGTTCCATGTTATTGATCATTTTCTAACCAAGTGGTTAATGAGCTTCCTGCCATTAACACATCTGCATGGCCACCATGCCAGCTGTGCTTATTCATCTGTATGTGAACTCTCTTCTTAAAGCAGACCTGTGAAATTAGCAGGTTATAGCAAGTCACTTCCTTAATTAGCATTTGAAAAGCAACCTTTTCCCGAACTTAGTCCAGAGTAGCCACAATGAATTGTTCTCAGGAAATGGAAACTTGCCCTGCTGAAGAATTTCCAATACGAGAATGCAGCCTTGGATTCCTGAAAGGATTGAGTCTCTGCCTTTCAGTTCATGTGGTCTGTGTACACAACAAGGGCTCTAGGTTCAGGTCTCAGATCCCCCACAGACTTGGTAGTTTTCCTGCAAAGCATCTATTTGCTTAGCTGGATTTTTGCTAAGGGACTGTTCAGTAATCATGTGGTTTTAGGTACCGCATGATGTAAATTGACCACAATTTTAAAAGATCATAGTGTTCATTTATGAATTTCGGTGGTGGTGAGCTGCAGACACAGCAGCATCACAATACATGTTTCAAAAACAAGCTAAGCTTGTGACAGTACAGACAACTATCATTTGCTACAACAGCAGAGAGTTGTTGTGTTTTCTATTTTAAGATAAAATAGTGTCTAGGGGAGGGATGCCTAACTTCCAGGATCTTTGTTTCCAGGCACTCCATATAAGCAGATCTCCAGCTGTCCTCCCCTCAAAAAAAAAATCCCATTACATTTGTTTGCAACTACAATAAATGACTTGGCTTAAGTACTTTTTTCCTTCTTTCCTGACAGAGAGTCTCAGCATGAAGGATGACAAATCATCTCAAATAATACTTAATCTTTAGAAATTATTTACAACAAGTCAATGCCCCCAAGAATAAAAGATAGCATTTAATGTGGCAGATCATGATGTAGGGGAAGCAATAAAAGGGAAACGCAGCTTGAGCTGTAATATTGCTGGATAACTTACATCTCCCTGCTGAAGGCAGCAGAATTGCAGTTACCGAACAGCTAATCTGTTCTACTGTTTTTTAATCAGATGTTGGCATTATCTGCCACTAATTGCTTTTTCATTTCCACTTGTAATTATTCCATTGCATGTTTGTGGTGAGAAGCTGAAAATGAAGCAGATCACCAAGAAAGAATTAATTGTTAATGAATAATCATCAGTAGGAAGCCAATTTCATTATCTTCAAAGAGGTAGCCAGAGATTACTGACTTGGGTTCTCCTACTTTCAGTGCATGACTGTAAAGTAATCACAAAGAATCACACACTCCAGCTTCATCAATTATTTTCTATTACATGAATCAATACCCATTTTTGGTTTTGTTGTTTAATGTTAATGCTAGCATTCAAGCTGAGGGGTGCTAATTGGAAGGTTTTCTATTCAGTGGGCTTCAACCCTAATTATTAGAGCATCTTTTTCATTAGCATGTGATTCTAGGAGGGATACATGGTGTTGGTTACTAAAATTGCTGTGTTATAAATGCATTATCTTTAGCAATAAATTTTAGACAGTCACTTAAAATGGAATGATACATGCAACGCTACTTCCTTAGTAATGCACAGCAGTAGATGTTTTTAAAACATGCCATCATTATGTATTGACAGATTCTCTTTAAATCAACATGTCAAAAACAAAAGTGGCTTGGGATTTAAGCAATGGGTATAATAGTGTCAAGGTCTGAAAGAAATCAAATAGAGTAAAAAACCTGTTATATACTAAGCAGAAGTTCTAAAAAAATCCCATCTGCCTCATCATTATTGCATAGATTGATGGTCCAGTGAGAGTTGTTCACTCTCAGCTTTCTAGTCTGCCTTGCTACTGATTTCTTGTTCAGTCCTCTGTTACACCAAAGTTGACTGTAAAGAATAGCTCTCCTAATGTTTGTAGATTAACTCTGTGTTACAATTTCATAATTTATATTGAACTGCTATAAAAGAAATAATGTCAGCTGTAGAATAGATTCAATTTCTGCATACTACTGCACTCATTGAAGCCTCTAGTGTTCTGCATGTGTGGGTATCAGATAACCAGAGAAATACTGACTGTATTTTTTTCAGGCTTTGTACCTCTGCATGTGCAACTCCATGAACTTTCACCAATGGAACAGTTGTCACCTGTTAGTTCTCTTCTATCTGAACTGAATTAAGACAAGCCAGCTTTTAGACAACATTTTATTTTGCCCTGGAGCATGGAACATAAGGCAACCCCACAACCTGCATCTGAAGGAACAAATACATTAAAAGGAATTTTGTTCATGACCCTCCTCAAGCAGCCTCATTAATCCTTTCACTGGGAAGGATGACAATACAACCAATGTTCTAGAAACATAAAGAAATATCACTAAGAAGATGAGCTCTTTATGAATTCCAGGTTTTCTGCTAAAAGAAAGAACAGAACTTCAGAGCAATGCTTTGCACTACTTACAGGCTACATCTCAGGCATGACGTCAGGCACAGTCAGTCATAAACAGTCTCTGAAAACCATTATAATTAATATAGAAGTTTGGCCTCTGCTGAGAAGTGCAGCTTGGCCTAAATTGAGTGACCAGTAGTTTAGGAAACTGGAAAGTTCCATTCAGCTACATGCATCTTCTTTAAAAAAGCAGATAATAGTCACATAAAACCCCATAAAACATTGCAGAGCAGTTACAGTGATCTGCTGTCAGTCAAATAAATAACCCATGCCTCCTCTGTAAAGCAGCAATATGTTCCTTTCTCTGTGAAGACTGTATTCAATGTGTTGTGACAGAGCTTGGATCACTGAAGTAATTTTCACTCAAAAGCAGCAAAGGTAATTTTCTCTTCAAGGCAAGGTATTTTACTCATCTTTCATGACAAAGTATCATGTGCTGATGTCACTGATGCCACAAAATACTCTTCAAATTGTGCACGTTTGCATTCAGAGTAGGGTGGCTTCTGTTACACTTCTTTTTTTGGCACAGAATCTGATGCTCTATTAAATAAATATTAATCCCTTGCTGCCTTCAAAGCTGTCTCTGCCATATTAGGATTTTAAATATCTTCATTAATTGCTTAACTACCTTGTCCTAAATTCCCCATGGGGTCCTTTGATACTAGTCACTCTAATGTGTTACCATGTGATTCATGGCTTCATTCTGCTGTAACACAGAACACATTTTTAGGTAATTGTGTTTTACAGATGTCTTTGACAAAATGAAAATTCAACATTATCAGACTAATTTTAAATATAGTCCGAGATTTTAGTTGCTCTGCTACAATAACTAGCAGACAAATGCCTTGGTTTTGTTTTCCCATTGCTACATGACACAAGTTGAAAAGATTGATCAAAACACTGTAAAAATACACAACTTTTGTGTATGTTAAGAACATGATTATGATCTGTGTATGGAAAAGCTCTCCAGCTTAATCTAGCCACATGCCCAGGAGAACAGAGATGAAATGTGAAAAAGTAAAATGGCAACCAGTAAAAAACAGATGTAGTTTGTGATCATCCTGGAATGATCACTCCTGAAACGTAACAGGAGAAACTTATTTTCAGTAAAATAATACCAGGAGCTGCAAACAAATTCACAAGTACCAAAATGTTGTGTTTCTGTATCTATGCGTTCATATTTTTGATACAAAGGTCTGATACACTGCCAATTCATGTATTCTCCAAAGCTGAATTTGCCCATCTACTGCAGTACCTACTGGAGACCAAGCCCACCTATAGGATATTTCATGTTGAAATGACCATGGTATTTTATAAGCAGAGGTTGTGTTACTTTTTTCATCATTATCTCTTCTGTTTAATCACCTTGTTTAGAGAGAACAAAAGATCTGATGAAGCATCTCCTGGCTCCCCTAGTGAGAGATTTGGGTTCAGTGATGAGAATACTGATCTAATTAGCTATGCATATTCTTTTGTAATCATCCAGGAGAAACTGATCTTCAAAAATATTTTAGACTTTTTTTTTGCTGTGTCTTACTCTGTGGTACTTTTGTTCTGCTACAAATTCTGAAGAGAGGGTAAGAAATAGAATTTGTTATTTCTCTAAGCAGAAGTTGGGCCAGGGTTCATCTGTTGATGGGCCTTCTCCTGTGAACTTCCCAGCTTTTGTTTCTGATGTTTTTTGAATTAAAGGAGGCAATTTGTATTGCCAGTAGTTAGCTGTCACACTTAGCCTGATGTATCATAGAGACAGATAATACTGCAGGCTTGGGTTTCCCTTGTGTTTAGCCTAAATTGAAGCTTACATGAGAACACTTTGACTACAGCTCACTTTGAAATGAAGGTGATGCCTTTATACTAAGAAAAATGTTTTGAGAAAGCAACATATTGGTGGCACAATGGGAGATAGCAGGAATGCCATCTTTTTGTTACAAAGATTCATAGCCAAAGGGTCTTCAAGACTGGCTGTTGTTTCCACTGAGGAAATAAAGATTGCAAGATAAAGAATTCAGACATAAGTCCATAGTCCAACTCTAGCTAGAAATTTTGTTTCAAGAAAATGCAGCCTTTCTTCTGGATCTGGGTCTCCACCAAATGTGTTACTTCTTTGTCATAACCAGACTGGATTATTGCAGTGAGCCTCTACATAGCAATACACCTAAGTATTCATCTCAAAATTTCAGGATCAGAGCATAAAGTTACCTGCCTATCTGTCTGGGTTAATTTTTTTCAAGTGACACTTTAAAGTGACTCAGAAAAATGCTTAGTATCCATTTTATTTCTCGGGAAAAAAAAAAAAAAAATTAGTATAGATCACTAAACACAGTACAACTCACATCCTATTTCCATAAAGTGAAATTAAATGGGGTACTTGAATGGTGAACCTCCAATGTATACATCTTCTAGAAGACCCTGTAAATTTGTAACTTAATTTTTAGAAAAACTGTAGCTCATTCCTTCATGTATGTATTAGAAGGAAGGAAACTTTTCAAATCTGGTGCATGATGTAGAAGAGGGATCTGTAGTCTTACTAATAGAATTCACAATAGAAACCTCCTTTTAGATCAATCAGTTGAAATAAATGTAGAACTAGAACACAAATCATCTTTAACTTTGCTGGTGCCACCAAAGGAAAAATGCTTCCTTAAAATAATAAACAAATGAGAATAAGGCTTCCATATGAGTAATTCATGTTTCCAACAGCAGAGAATGATGTTCCCTCCATCACTCATTATAAAGAAAAATTTATGACACCTTTAGTATTTCATCTTATTGTCTGTTTAGCTGTAGTATAAACACGTGAACTATTAAATCCATATACAATTAGAGACCTCTTGGATCTATCATATAAATCATCATGGGTTCTGTTCTAAAAGCCCAGTTACTTTCAGCTTTAAGGAGAGTATTAGGCATTGAAAGTCAAGCAAAACAGTTTGTGATTTCTGTGGCACATTATGAAAACCAGTACCAACCAGTATGTCATTTTTGATCAAGAAGAAATACTCTATAATCTTTGTTTTCCTTAGCTGGATTCTTCACACCACAATCAAAATGTCACCAGAATCAACACGGAGAATATTTTTGGTTTATTCAGGCACACCCCAGCTCATAGATTGACACGATGGACTGTGACAGCTCTTTCAGAGGCATTCCAGTCCATCATGTCCTGTGTGGCTGTTGTTTATGTACACAAATCTGTGCACTAAAATCCCTTATGAAATATTTATACCCAGAAAGGTAATGTGCATTATCAGTAACAACTTCCCCAAACAAAAATAAGTTAGCCATTTGCCATTTCCCCCCTAAAGCACTACATGTGCATCACAGATTAATGTCCTCAAATCTTTAGCTGAAATGAAAAAAAAAAAAAAAGACAGCAGGAAAAAATACTTATAAATTATAACTGCCTGAATAAACTAGGTGAAAATTGTATGCCTTTTGAACACTTAAAAAGGGCCAAACAACCAGCTGCAAAGTGTAATTTATAATTGGAAGCAGTGACACATTCTACCCTACAGCAGCATCAAGAGTACTTTTATAATGCTGTCACCTGAATGCAGCATAATTTCATTTGGCAACAAAGTCCTTGTACCAGCCTCTCCCGAAACATACTCAATTCAATAATATAAAATACACAGTCATAATTTTGCAGTTATTTATAGGCTTTCATTTTTATTCCAAAACAAAATTTCAACATAGCATGCATAATTCTGTCTGGTTTTAGGGGGTTTTCATTAAACTATAACTGAATTGCCCTTCTGGCTGAAAATCTGTTTTCTTTTGCATTCCCATCCCTCTTATGCACTACATTCCCTCTTAAATTCCACATGGATTCTATAGATTTTATTTAAGCAGGGCCAAGTTGCATGAACAGATCTGCCCTAGAGAAGTTTGCCTCTTTTATCATGCAACCCACCACTAATGCTCCTTTTTCATTTAGGTTTTCAATTTGGATGAATTCCAAATTACCATTTATTCCAATAGAAATGCAACTAATTACACAAAGCATCTTAATAAAGAACAGAAACAAGATTAAAAGCCTTCTTCCTTCTGGTGTTTCAATGTGTGGAATTCATAAAATGCAGAAAGGTGCTTTAATTCCAGTTGTAGTTAGGTCTCTTAAAAGTCTTTTATCCAGTGTTTTAGTACTAGCCAGATAGAATGGTATTCAAGTTGAAGGCAAAATATACTCACCTCATATGCATTTATTACACAGGGTTTGTCTGACTACTTTTTCTCACGTTTTGTAAAAAATAACAAGACGAGCCCTTCACACATGATGTGTTTGGAGCACTTATTCTGCCCTGGATAATTCCCTGCCCTAAGAAAGATATTATTGTCTTCAATAGCTTTGCAGGCTACGGAGAGATAAACAAGTAAGTAACTGTGTGGAAGAACAACAATAGATATTTTACAGCTTAGCTTGATTCACTGCAATCACAACCCAAACTTGTACAGTCTCTAAGAGCACTGTCCAGTTGGGTAAGATAGGTTTCAAACAAGTTCTTAATGGTTACACATGTGAAACAGCCCTCACCAGAAAGAAGAATGAGGCTGGAAATAGTCAAATTAGACAAGAATTATCAGAGAGGGACAAAAGTAGGGAAAGACAATATTTTTAAGGAATATTATGTGAGGGATAATTACAGTAGCACTGGTACCACTGGAGATGTGAAGATGGTGACTTAAACCCCAGAAGGAAATACACTCAGCAAATGGGCAGGTCTCATGACAGGTCAGAAAGCATGCATGTACTAGAAAGGCCAAAGAACAGATTTTTCCCATGCAACCATTGCTCACAGTCAAGCCTATATAATTACAGATCTGTGCTGGCAATAACAGACTGCAAGAGTATTAAGTAAAGGGGTATTTCCTTCTGCTAACTCCTCTGCACCACAAAGAATCTCTGTCAGGATCCATTTGAAATAGACACAGTACAGCACAGCAGATAACTTATCCTATGCTGAACAGTCAGGACTCAATCTCTGCGTAAGGAATCTCTCTTATACCTGTGACATGATCTGTTGAGCAAAATACAGTATCAGTGGCCAGGCAAACAGAAAAAAAAGCTGGTACAGAACAAAAATGAGAGAGCTGGAACACAGTGGAAACTTGTGGGAATACTGGAGAAAGATAAAGCTGGAGATTAAACTGGAGTAAGGATATACTTCAAATGAGGCAACACCTTGCTCTAAGGTATTCTTAATATGTTTGTAATAATTTTCCATTGACTTGGAGACTACTTGTGAATGGGTGTTACAGAATTTTACAGAATAGCACAGGAAAATTATCTGGCCACCCAGCAAGGCCACTGCCACTGCTAGTCCTCCCCCTCCCAGACTCAGTGTCTGTATGTCCTCTCCCAAAAGCACAGCACACTGTTTGTTTCTTCCCTTATCAATTACTCAGTTCATGGTTATATGTAGCTTGGTCAAAAATAGCATCTCCTGGTGCTACAGCAAGTTAGCCTGTAGTAATAATGATTAAGAGGTCAAAAATGGGATGTCACCAGGACTGCTTGCTTCATCCTGTGTTTAGTTTTCAAAGGGATCACCATGGGAAACTAATGACTATACAGATAGACTTCCACATCTCACTGATGGAGCTCGTGAGATTGAACAGTGTCTTATACATGCATGCATACATACACATACACCCCGCAGTAAGATTCATTGTGCTATCTGGTATACATTCACTTTATAGCAACAAACATCTGAAATACCCAAGAACTTGGAGTACATAAGAGAAAACCAAAGCCTTCCCAATTATTTTAGTCAATCCATTGTTTTTAAACCTTTAAGTTTCATTTACATTGCAAATATACAGGGAGGAAGACTTTGCAAAAGAGGAATTTGTCCTTTGCACTCAGCACATATGAAACAATAGCACAAACCAGGGAAAAGGGTCTCTTTATCTCTAGAGGATAATAATTATTTATATCATAGGCTTTGCAAGCATCACTTCCTCAAATTTAAGGCACTGCCAGCTAGTAAACAGCTATTTACAAGAACAGTACATAGTGCTTTCTGGTACTAAACTCCTGACTGGTCTTTGCAGTTCAGTTAAAGATAGGCTGACTAGGAAATCCCACGATCTAACAGCATAAAGGTCAATAGCTGGGAGTTAAACACGGTAGAAGTATGCCAGAGGCTACAGCCAAATGGTCAACTCATTATAGAGCTTCAGCTGTAACCTTTCAATTCCCTCTGCCTAGCAGCTTACAGAAAGCATGGCCTTTGTTTCCACAACAGCTTCCTTTAAACCTCAGTGTCCCCGCTCTCCCTTGTTATGGTGTTACCACAGTAGACAGGACATAGCCACTAATAACAATGCTACATAATTTACAAAAGTAGGGCAAGTTTTGTTGTAGCTTAGGCTATGCCTATATGTAATTACCTAATTCATTACCTCGATACTCAGTGCTAACACAGTTCTCAGTAGTCTCACTTATGGGCAATAAGGAAACACCATAAATGCCATGCACAGGTGCAGATGAGTAGTTTTTTTAATACCAATGTTATATGCACTTATATTTTTTATAGTGTATAAAGGCTGTCTTCATAAAACTGTTTGGGGTTTTTTGGTTTTTTTTTTTTTTTGTAAGATCTAAACCAGATCAACACTGCATCCCTCTGCTCTCCTTGGGCAGCTCTATATACCTTTGTACATTTTAAAGACCTAGCCAGAACGTATAATGGAAACCTCCAACAGCCCAGTCCTGCAAAACTTTTTTTCAAATAAACTCTCACTGAGAATCTGCAGAACTAAGCAGCTCCAGAGCAGGATGCGTATTCAGAGCCTGAATTTCCTACTGTGGATTTTCATCAGTGCTGTTGCAAAAGTACATTTCTCTGTTCTTTGCACATTAATCAAGCTCCAAAATATTAAGAACTGACAATAATTGGCTACTCCTGTCATGCTTCCATCCAGAGAGACTTTAGGAAATAGAAATTGTCCCAAGTGCTTCTGGACTCATCCAATGTTTGAATCACATATAGGAAAATTGAACAAGAGCTGACTAGTGCTAACACATTGTTTTCCTACAGCAATTGCTTAGCTATTATTTTACATGAATTAATGAATGTTTACATGATCTAATTGTATGTTAGTTCCTTCTGTCTAAAAATTAATTTTAAGAAATATTTTCTCTATGTGGGAAGAAGGAATCACATCTGTCAACAATTATGGAAATCTGAAATTCACATCCATTTTTACTCTGTTCTTGAGCAAATATTAAAACCTCAGCACTTGATCCAATGTTGTAGTAGTATTTTAATGACAAATCTGCAGTTTACATTTAACTTGGAATATATTCTATTGATTTTTCAAAGCACTCAAATTTTACTTTCGTAAAACAAAAGCTAAAGTGTCACAGATCAAGAATATCTCTACTGCATTCTAGTTAGTTATATACTAGTAGATAGAGTTAACTGCACAACTTGAGTTCATAAAAGCAACTAAGATAAAAAGGGTAAGTACTTTGGGAGGGTAAAGTTCTATGGAGGATCAATACAAGTAAGAGAGAATATATGTAAGACTGGGGTTACACTCAATGTGTGTGGCAAAATTATAAAATCAACAGTCGCTACCTAGGTAATGAGATTTCTAAAAACAAAGAAAGAAGATCTTTGGTTATTGTTTAATAATAGAAATAGCATCTCAAATCTGCATACTACATCAAGGGCTTCCCAGCTTTTTCCAAACCAAGACATCTGTGAATGTGTTGAACTGTCTAAAGACAGTTAACTTATGCTGTGTTAATAGAGCAATGCCTTTATACTTGCTCTGCTTACTGCCCAAGTAATGAGTGAAAACCCCACCTGAAGAGTAATCTCAGTAAATGATTAAGCAAATGACTTGATTGACTTGACAATTTTAAGAAAAATACCAAATAATATTGTCAGAAAGATTCCAAAAGCTACTGCTGGCCTTGTCCATACTGAATGAAGGAGATGGCACATCCCTGCCTGGGGACTGGCTGCCTAAAAGTGTCCAAACGCTAAAGCTGTCAGGAAGTAAGAAGCTGGGAAAGTCACAAAGATCAAGAAGCTATGAGCCAGCACATGTAAACTACCTGTGTAAAGCAGCATGGATTAATTCCAGTGAGCTGATAGTTCCTGGCAGTGGGATGACAAAGAAGAAGGTTATCAAAATCATTTAAAATTTGTGAATCTAACTGGACTGCAGCTGAAGCAGTGGGACAGGAGATGGCGTGCCCCTGTGAGCTTTGAGGGAAGGTAAGAACACCAGCAGCATCCCAAACATTTTTGGGACATCATTGTATGGCATAGCTCCCTGAAAAGGATGCTCAGAGGAAATATTAGTGGAGCTGGCAATTAAAGCTAGAAATATTGTGAGAAAAAGGCAGCAACAAAGCAGCATGGTCACTCCTCAGGAATGATCATTTTATGATCTAACAACCATCTCATTAGGTGTTTCTGTTCACTCCGTCACCTAAGCATGCATAAAGTAAAATATCAGACATTTGGGTTGCTACCCCTACTAACTCCATACTAAGGGGTAACTCCTGCTATTCATTTGCTCACACAAAAGAAGGGCCAACATGCTTTCTCTTCGCATAAAAACTGAGAATACCTTGAAGACTGGGATCATTGCTCAACCTGATGAACACTCTGATGAAGAGGACTGAGAGCAAGATCCCTCCTCCCATCCCCTCTGAAATTAAAATATTAATGCAGATGCCAGACATAATTTGCTTTTCCCTACCAACAGGGCCTCTGGGTAAAAAAAAAAAAAAAGAAACAAACCCAAACACTGTTCCTGTTGATATCAACTAATGACCATCCAGCAGGAGCTGAGGCTGAATGACTGCAGCAGGTATCTTCTCCAGATGTTGCCAAGAATAATGATTTTTGCACACTTACCAAGTACCTGTGCTTAATGTTCTCCCAAACACTTCAATACCACCACTTTATTCTGCCTCACCTTCCTGTCATGTCCCCTTTCTCATGTCTCCCCTCTTTGTACCCCTTCATCTCCCAGTAAAGCCTCATCTCTTTGATCTTTATAAAGGTACAAACAGAAATGTTGTGGTCTTGATGTGACATTGCAAAATGTCACTGTTTTGTCTGTTTTATCCCCTCCTGCCCAAATCCCCTTTCTGCCTTAATCCCCTCTCTGCCTTGCCCATTGAACTCCAAGTTCTCCTAGATGGGAGTTACCTATATCTTGTCTGTCACAAAGTAGTGTCATTCTCAAGTGAAATCCCTTGGCACCACTATAAGTATAAATGTTAATAAAATTATTATCTGAGACTTCACTGAGTGTAAATATGAATAAGAACATAAAACCAAACAGCTCTTTAAATAAAATTTCTCATACTGTCCTTTTCCCCTCCTGCTCATTACTTTAAAATATTCTATCAAAAATAGCCAATTAAGTTATTTGTCTCCAAATACTGAAGAGTTTGGAGACGCAACTTTCTGCTAGACTCTCTTTCATCTTTTCCTACATATCTGCATTAAAAGTTTTTGCCTGCCTTAAATCTACATAAAACTTTCTCAGGTGGAAGCTGCTGTCACGTGCATTTCAAAGCACTTGACTAAGTCCTTGAGAATTCACACACAGCTATGATCCACACTTCCTCACCAGTGACAGGTGGCAGAATAATAAATATGAGAGGCCAGAGGAGAGTCACTGGCAGTGTAGAAGGACTCAATCTCTGGCTAAGCATTTCCAGCCTTCTGAGCTCACAGGCAATGCACCTAAAAGGTGCCACTGTGAATTTATCAGTCGCATCACTGATTCATTGCCTTATATCTCCCATCAGAGAACCAAGACTCTGCCAGAGCGTTGCCAAGCAACCCTCTCTTGGGCTAAATACAAAAATTGGTGCCACAAAGGCTTCATGATTGAGTGAAGTCCTTTTCCTTCACAGTGGCAATCATGCCTTCAGTTACCATGCAGGTCTCCAGTGCCCCAAAAGCTTTGCTGCTGCTAAGCTCTGAATGGGATGTGTAGGAACAGATCTCTGGCTGCAGTGAGCTGCAACTAAGTGATGCAGTGGTACAAACACAAGGTCTTTACCCAGCCATTCTCCTTTAGGAAGAATGTTAAACCTGGAGTACATTTCTGATGATGCTGCCATTCACTAATCATATAACCAGCAAAAGATCATCACTAGACTTCTGGCTCACATGCTGCATATAATAAGATTGTAATAAGATCCATCATCTAAGAGTCACGGACTCCATCTATGCCATGCAGCAGCAATACTAAATAGGTGTTTGCATTCATTTGTTTATTTCCAGCTGTCTTGATAAATACCAGGTTTTTTTCCACTCCCAGTCCTTAAGCAGCATTTCAAAAACACCATAAATGAAAATCAAAGTCTGTATTTTGGAAGACAGAGGTTAATAAAAGAATTGGATTTTTTATGTCTATTTATTACTTAGAGTTTAGGTAATTCAATTTATTTTAGCAATACTGCTCTAGGTAGTACTTTGGTTTTTAATGTTATTGACTGGTTGTCCATTTTTAACTGAAGTATTCACAAGGGTGTTTTGTTTAAAAATGCACAAAGGTATCTTATTAAATAATGTCACAAACATGAAGTTCATTATTATGCAAATGCCATCCTCAGAACAGATTTGTTAATTGCAACTCATTTGCATAATTAATGAACTCTCAAATGAATAATGCCTTTGCAGATTTGTGCAGCATTGTTTTAAAATAAATTATAAAATACATGTCAAATGAAGAGTGCTTCTTAGATTCCCATAGCATTGTTTGAAAATTAATTACCAAACGCTTGTCAAATTAAAATGAGTTTATAGTTTTTACAATGTTATTTTAAAATTAATCACAAAATAAAATGTCACCATACTATAGTAAATAACTTGTTTTTTTTTTCAAAGAAGAAATGTAGAAAAATATGCTTAAACTTCAGTTACATTGTTTGTTATACTGATCCCAAGTTTTAGTCATTTTGTCGTAGCATTATGATTTAACAAACTTGATAGCTGTATGTTAATGTTTTAGTAAATTGAGATTAATTTAATTATATTCTGTTGGATCTCTAATAGTACTAATGATTAATGATAGTGCATGCAAAAATGTTGCGTGGGCAAGGCCATGATATATTAGTAACAAAAAAGCCTGGACTTCCAGTGACTGCAAATTCATGATTATTTTTATAAAGGGCTATGTATCTTTAAAACTTATTTGGTTTCTGGATTTTTTTTAAACAATACCTCAAGCCAGGACTATTCTTTCTTGTCATATAACATATTTTCACATTTCACAGAGAAAAAGAAACCTAAAAGTTCAGGAAAGTCGAAGTTTTCCTGCATTCGTAACCACACAGCCTACATAAAGTCAGATCAGCCTCAGGAACGCAGCACTACAGCTTGATATCCCATAACTGATATTTTAAAACACAGATTAAGGATGATCTTCCACTCTGAGACACAAAACCTTAGGCAGATTCTATGCTTTCTGTAAATTACTGTTCACTATATACAGGAAGAAAAGCACTTTATGTCCTGACTACTTGAGCATCTCTGTAAATGATGCAGGATTCAAATACCCTGATAGATGCTACCAAAAGAGGCTATGGAGGCACTTTACCATTCTTTGAAGATTAGCCTTGCTAGGTAGAGAGAGCTTCCAATCATTTCACAACCCTCTGAATTATGTTTAGATTCATCCCAGTTAATAAGGTGAATAGCCTAATTTTTAAGCATCCTGGAGGAAGAACACTTCCTTTGTTCACTTTTACGTTGTCCGTAACTCTTAACAGTTCTATCCTGTAGACACTACGTCATTTATAATTTTAGTCAGTCACAAGCAGAGTCTTGGTAATGCAGACATAAATATAGATATATCTATATGTGTGTATCTCCGTGTGTTTGCATGTGTGTAAAAAGTCTCTTCTGAACTCAAGACAAGAAGATATGTATTAAGGAAAAATTAATATATATATATATATATAAAAGAGAAGAAAGTAGTTTACAGATGTGTTCCAGTTCCTGGAATTTACTCTGGGATACTTAAGGTTGTTGATGGCTGTGGAGTGATGAGAGAAAACATAAACATGCAAAATAGATTTACTCTGATTTCAAAGATTTCTTTGAACAGACAGTCCTAAGGACTATAAGAATAGGCTAAACAGAGATCAGGGATGTGAACCAACGCAGCTGTGGGACTCACGCTTCTAAGAAGCAATAGGGATTACCAATAAAATAGGACAAACCTCTTGGATTAGGTTGGTAAAACTTGAGGCAATAAGATTTGTTTTCCTACCCTGTATAACAGATTAAAAGCACAAAAAGTACACAGGAGATTGTAATAATTTGTATCAAATGAAGGAGCATTTGTCAGAGACATTTTTTAAAAACTGTAAAATGTAATGGAGGACACACAGTAACCAAGTGGCACAGTAATACTCATACACATTTGGTCATGTAGATGACAGGATTTCATTCTGTGCCCTCAGAAGACCAGATGACCATGGATGCCACAGCAGTACTGCTACTAAGGGAGAATAATCTCTAAAACAAAAGAAAGCTAGTGTTGCTGCAGAACATGCTTCTTCAGACATTTAGCATGGCGTGGTGTAGCTTCTGGCCATGACTAACCAATGGAATTTACTGGGGACAGTGATCAGGGATGACACAGAATAAGTCTGGAGTGATACGTTAAAGAAATCACAAAGTCCTTGAATTTTGTCATTAAGTCAATGACAAGTGTGAAAGCTTCTAATGGAGAAAACTATAGACATTGTCATGTTAAAGTTTATTTCACTTGATTCCTCGGTGGCTGACTATCTGCGCGTGAATCATCCATCACCGTGACTGTTGCCCTGGAGAATTAAAATGCTTAATGTGTCGTTGCTGTATTGTGTCACTGAGCTTACCGATCTGCAGGAAGTTAGTTATGTCCGTGTTCTCTACATGGACAGAGAGTCCATTCAAAGAACACTGGTGAGATTAAATTTGTACTGTTTGCCCCTTGCTACTAGTACCAGCACTATAACACCCGGAAGAAATCTTTCCTCTGATGATACAAAGACTGTTTGATTACTGTGGAAGGCTGGTCTATCTACATTAAGCAGTCTGGAAAGAGCTATTGGTTTTAGAAACTTCACTGAATTAAGCAAGGAAATGTTTCCTCTTCAGAGTGTCATGGGTATTAGTGGACTCAGGATTACTTTTTATTAGAAGAGGAATTTACATTCTGCATTCCTTGCTTACAAAATCTTCACTTAGGCAAAATAAAAAAACAATTTAACTTAACTTTACATCAATGTCTTCCTTCTTCCTCCTTGCATCTGTGAAAAAGCTACAGAATTTCTAGAGGGTGTAAAGTTTCTGGATATCCAGAAAGATATATTCTGCAAATGCTCCAAATGTTTGAGAAAACAAATGTTTAGGCTAATGTATGCTGGTGCAGGTCAAACAGCAGTATTACTGCTAATGCATACTGCCACCAATACTATGCTGAAACACATGCTCTCCAGATCATAGGCAATGCCCTGTGTAATTATAATCTAACTTTCATAAGAAAACCACTTCTTCGGCAAAAATAAGGAAATGAAAAGTAATAGATACAAATATGATATACTTTGTGTGGACACATGTATACTGATTAATCACAAAGCAACTTCCAAAAGTGATGAAGCACTGTAATCTTAATTATTAGTTGGAGAAACTAGAGAATAATATAGTTAAGGATCTTGCCTGGAATTTTACATGTGGCTAAAGTAATAAGAATATGATCAAGATCTTAATTTGCATTATGTGTGCTTTGTTGTGATTCTACATCTTAATTACAATGAGAAGAATTCTAACATGAAAGTTCTTCTCAGTCATAATTTTCTAAATTTACCATTGTTTCTATTCATTTTATTGTGAAAAGTAGACATTTTTGTCTAATAATTGTGTTGCTGACTTTTCTGTTAGTGCGACAAATTGCATTAATTTATATGAACTTTTAAAATACACAATTATAGTTGAGAGTTTTGGATGTTAATTTGACTGTAGCTTCAACGCGGTCAGTGGATATATGCTGATCTGGGAAGAATGAGATTTGGCCCTGCTGTACTGGTATTTTACGAACACTCCTATAACTCTTTATTGTCTTAATGAATGCTATTTTTTCTTGCATTATTAAAATCTTCTCTTCATCCAATACAATTAAATGAGAATACAATTAATAAATCAATTATTTGTTTTATCCAAAATCTGTGTGAGTGAAGGACCATACCTACTGCCATTCAGCATGTTGTAGAACAAGTCTGTGGTAAAGGCCCTGGGACCTGGGAACAGCAAGCTGAGCACAGGCCGGCAGTGTCCTGACACCAGACACAGCATCACATTCAACCCACCCAATCTGCTGTGAGGTTTTTGGAATGCTTATTGAAAATCAAAGCTAGACATGTACAAGATTTAATTCTAATAACTTATTTGTTTAACTTTCTTACAAAAAGAAATGCAGGGAGAGAAAATAAATTTTTGTTTGTTTTTAAAAATAAACAAAAAGTACTCAACCCCTTTTTTAATAATAATCAAGGTACAGATTCCTCTGTGAGTTAAACGCAAAGTGGAAAAGGATTTTTTAAATCCTATAAAAACTGCAGTGAACTGGTTATATAAGACAGTCCAATGCTGTAGAAAAAAAAAAATAAATAAAAAAATCACTGAATGAATTAAACTCTAATAGATCTGCCTTTAGAAAGTCACACATACAATGTCAACTATAGAAGGATTACAGAGGACTTATTTGGTAGTAATCTTCAATTTATAATCACTTAGTTTCTTTTGGATTAGATCCAGTCCATTTCATTAACCTGTAGTAAGGTTTTTCCTTTCTTGCATTTTAATCCACTCTAGCCTGATTTACAAAGATTAACTTCAGATTGAAGTTCTTGAGATCCACATCCACAGATCAGAATATTTGACTTGGAAACACATATAAAATATGTCTCAAATAATGTCCCTTTTCAATTTTACTAATAAAAAATATCTCAGTCTGAAAATGATTAATCAACAAGTTTGTAGGGACACCAATCTTCTCAGATATTCCAAAACCTAGTGTTGAAAAAAAATAAACACCAAACTTAAACAGTGACCTTGAGGATAAAAATTATCCATTCTGATCTAATGAAATAAATAAGAATTTAAAAAGATATATAAGGAATAAGAATTAGAATGAGAGATCAAGAGAAAGCAAGACAGTGCCTGTTTAGTAAAAAAGCCTGAATGAGACCTTAGTTTGATATGCATACCATTCATAAGTTTGAGAAAGAAAGTATATAGCTGTGTAGTAAAGCAATCTAATTCTGTCTGCAATTATCATGGCATAAACTCAAACATTACTGAATTGTAGTAGGCTGAAGCTGAGTACTTGAAATTACCTGATCTCATATATTTTAAATATTAAAATATACCTGAAAAGAGGAGGTCAATAGCTGTATTTTGAAAGAGTAAAAATAATTCTGATACTTACTATAGTTGTATATAACTATTCCTACAGATGCTGACTATGAATCAATCAATATACCAGTTCCAGATGTTATAATACATCTTCATATGTGAAATAAAAAAATCAAATGTTTAGGATGATGTTGTGTTAAGACACTGCACATTCATTATAACTGGGATGTATACAATGTAACCTTGATATTTCAGCTTTTCTACTTTGTTTTTAATGCTGAATACTTCATTCCAAAGTACTTCCATTTCACAGTAGTATTTGGATTTCTAAGTATTTTCATACAAAATAATAAAGAAAACATAAGCCTTTAAGCCTTCTCCAAATATGATTGACATTTTTTCAATCCAACCTGCATTTTTATTCTCAAAGTCCTGCACCAGAATTCAAATAGATTACCAGTTAGCTCAACATCTTTTGTTAACTGAGATCATGAGAGTTAGAAAAAATCTGAATTCATAAACTGTCTTAGTCTATACTGTTGCCAGTGACAATCATTTTAGTCTTCAGCAGGTATTTTTCTCTGAATTGTTCATATCTTTACCTAGAATGACATGAAATACAGTCAGATCACATTACAGAGCAATGATGTGAGTTTAAAATCACATATGTAAAAAGTAAGAAAAAAAGTTGAAGCAGAAAAAAGCCATTGGTATTTCTGATTTTAGACTTGGTTTTGGCTCTGCCCCTGTCTGTCTCCAAAGTGGATGCTCTCTGCTGTGAGGCCACAGCAACAGCATCATCCACTCTCCAGTGCTGAGGGTTGCTGTGGGTAGCCCTCAGTTGTCACTCTTAAAGTCTTGGCCATCATCCTCTCACTTCAGTGGCATGTGTCAAGAAAATGCCCAAGTCCCGGGAAGCTGTAGAGAATCAGCTGACCTATGTATTAATGGGGGATTAGTGGGTGCCCATCAGTCAGCTCTTTGCCCAGGGGATGTGTATCACACAACCCTGCTGTATATCACACAGTCCCTTTTTTGTCCTCACTGCTCAAGGGATTCATCTTATTTTCCTCCATCACATGCTGTATGTTATTTGACTATTATTTAGTGAATTTAGCAGACATACTGCCTATGGTTATCCTGGGGTGAAGAGTGACCCATCATGCACAGAGCTCTGTCACACAGCTTCCCAGCACATATTTGCTGAATAATGACACAGTATGTACATCAGCAACATTAAGACTGTATAGGTCATATTCTGACTACTTTATCAGTATTATCAGCAACAGCTTGATGCAAGGTGCATGGGGATGTGTGTTAGCTTACAGTTAATACAAAATAGGAGTGTAACGTGACTGTGGATGAATCAGAAGGGGTGGTTTTCTATGAGGCTTTTGTATGAATCTGCATCAGCCCAACAGCCTCTGTGCGAAAGTGGCTCAAATTAACATTAATGTATGGTCAATTGTGTCCAGGCTATGCCATTTAAACTAATTTAAAGCAAGTAACATTCTACTTAAAGGCATTTCTTCAATTAAATATTAAGGTGGTTTTTTTTTTTTCAAAATACTACAGCTATGGCATACTTCTCTCTTCTTTATATGGAGAGGCATTACAGCAAAAAACTGAAGTCAATAAATATCTCAGTCAATACACATGGAAAACCATAATGAAAATGCATGCCTAGCAAGAGTTGACTTCAATTCAAAGCATTTTTCTGAGAATAACTACAAACTTACTTTCACTCATGATTTTTCCAGAAACTAACCTTTACATCCAAGCTCTATACTACCAGGAAAAAGGGCTTAATTAAAGCTGGGATAGAATGTATTTTTCATTTTGGGATAAAAGGTATAAATTAAAACCACTGATTTTTTAGGCAAGAATCAAAATAAATTATTCAGAAATGCCTCAAAACCAAAAATGATGTGTTCAGGTTTTTTTTCTTTTCATGTGAATTAACCAAATAATTCTCTTCTACTTTTCCTCTACAAGATGAAAGTCAAATAAAAACACTTTCATAACAAGGGCTCAACTTTTTATATTCTACAAGAACATCAAATGCTTCAAGTGTTTTTTCTAAAATAATACCATCAAGTTTGGTATATTTTTGCACAGCTCGACTTTGACAAATTAACATTCCAGTTAATCTACTTTCCAAAACAAATGAAAAAAAAGTTCCTGAGAAAACTCCTGACCCACTTGAACACCTGTGAGCTCTGCAATCAGATGTTAATTTGGCAAATGTCTTAACTACTACTGTAGTGTAGCTTGAGTTGTTTGGGCTTTGGGGTTGTTTCGTGGGGTTTCTTTTTGACTTATGGAATCAAGACCTGTAAATTAGCAGGGTATCTGTAACAAAACACTTTTTCCATAGTAAATTTCCATATAATGTCCTCAGCTTCAGGGCATGCTTTCTTGCTAACCTAAGAAAGAAAACACTCTGGAGTGACAGGATTCCTGATATATTGGATTCCCAAACTCATCAGGACTATGATAGGCCCTTCTCACTCAGGGAAGATAGAGATTTCAACATGAGCCCCTAAATTCTAGATGAACATATTGGCCACTTGGTTATTTGGACAGTTCTCACCTAGGTTAATTTTTAAAATTTGAAAGCTCAAGGTTGTGGTTGTTTTCTTTTTCCCCAGTGTAGAATGAAGGCCAAATGCTTGAAATCATTTGCAAAACAGAATTCTTGTTTTACAGCCAATCTCACAGCTGACTTCACTGGAGCTATTTACATGAATAAGAGAAGCAGATTTTGACCACTGTATCTGTGTCTAGACTAGTAGATTTAAGAGTGCCAGGGAAGTGCTTCCAAGCACTGGAATTTGATTGTCGACACCGTTAAATCGTTAACAGAGCCTCTGGCATGCTCCTGGCTTTTCCTAGCTAGAGCACTTCCAAACAATTCAGAAAGACCTTTCCCTATAGGTATCATGAACACAAACATTCTTTGGACAGTGTAACAGCTTCATAGCATGGATGTCTGCACCACATACCAGAGAACATTCAAAAGTTTAATTTAGTGGTATAAAATGACCAGTATGGACCAAAAAAGAAAATAAAATTCTTGACTTTCTCTTCATGGAAAGGAAGAAAGGTGATTAGGAAGGGGAAAGAGGGAAAATAGAAAATATTTAATTTTAATGACCAGATTTTTTAAAATGGAATCCCCTTCTCTCATCTTCTCAGTGCTAGGAAAACCTGATGTTCCTTCTGACCTTGTTCATAATAGCTTATTTTTATCTCAATTCTCCAATTTCCTGCTTTGTAGTAACATATCAATAAACTGACAGAGAAAAAAAAAAAGAACAGGTTTAACTTATTAGTAAATATTACAATAAAAAGTGTAGCTACATTAATTCTGATCAGGCCTTTGTCCAACCCAAACATTTTACTCAAGTTTCTGTGCCAAAGGGCAAGAAAGGGGGCTGCTCAAATCCTCCTTTGAATAACCTAGGGCCAAAAGAAAAGACACTTTTGAAAAACGAGAATCAGCTCAGTTGGGAAACTAAAAGCTAAACTATGTTTGTGTCTTTGTAGAGATACACAAGGGCAGAAGGACACCTTCCTCAGGCAATCAGTCTCTGCACAGGATCAGGCACAATGGCAGTGATTGTATTTATGGAATGACAGGACTCCATGGGGCTAAAGCCCCTAGAAATTCTGTGTGAGAAGGGGTATGCCCTCTCACCCACTTTGTTGCACCACTGATATAGCTGGATTTAGGAAGCAGCCTTCTGGATCCTAAGTACTTGTTTTGCCTGTACTGATTATGTTCACCTTTAGAATTCCCAGGACTGCATTGACTGAGGCACTGTGGAAAGTCTCTTCATCCCCCACTGCCACTGTTGTGTTTCGGGTTCTTTTCAGGGACCCCCTGTGCTATCCCCTTAGATTCATTGAGGTGGGAATGTCCACTAAACTCCGTTTGAAGTTGTTCACAGAACCAAGATCAAGGATCCATTTTCTTTTTATCTTTCTTCTAATTGGAATGAGGCAGCACCCCAAGGAAATGTCCACTGCTAGTTTCCCACCTATGCACTGTAACCCATCCCACAGAACTGATTTCTGCCATAGTTTGGAGATGAAAAACAGTAGACTGGTTAATATCTGTCTTTTCTGAGAGTACAGTACAGTCCAGTACAGTCGAAGTATAAAGGCTGTCTTAAAGAAAGAAAGGTCACATGAATTAGTTGATTTGAGGATTCCTCTAGCATTTCATAGGGAATTTACTTCAAACCATGTATATTAATAAAGCAAAGCCCATGGTGTTTCCAAGCATGCTTGGTGACATGTGCAGAACTGCCAAATGGTCCATTATTTCTAAAAATTATGTGTCCCAAGGTAGCAGCAAACTTGTTTTCCAGACATCACGGGCATCAGTTTATGTGCTACATTTAGCACATCCCTTTTTCTTGCATTTTCTAAGTTTGGTTTTAAAAATCCTATTCTTTGCATAACATTTATTTTATTTTCAGAATACACCCTAAAATGCCTACTTATTCTGTGTCATCCACTAAGCATTAACACCGTTCAGGACAGAGAATGAAAAAAGCAGAGTATGAAAATGAAAGACCTGGAATGTAATGGCTGTGTTACAGCAGCCTATAAGGTCTACATAGTAGTCAAAAATAAGAGGTTGCTGCACTTTTATATGGCCTATGTATTTTATCATGTTAATTATCTGTTCATTAATACTGGTGAAAGGAATTATTTTCTTTAGCAATATAGTATTCCATATAAATCATAACGCCTGAGGAATTTTAGAGGTTTGGTTTTGGTTTTGACACCTACTAGATTATTTCATACTATAGTGATGGTAAGAAATTCAGAGACAATCTTTCAGACCTTTTCCAGACCATCTACTTAAGGAAAAAAGAATTTGCTTGCATAAGAAAAAGCTTTTAAGGAAGAGCATAGTATTTCATTCAGTCAAAGCTTCTGGTAATGATATCCTGCTAAAGATAAAAATACAGTTTGCCAGTGACAAATGTTTATTGGGATTTTAGATTGTATACAAAAGGAAAAAAAAAACAGGCATGAAAATGTAACATAGCAAATTCACTCTTCTTTACACATTCAGGGTCAACCTGTGAGCATGTCAGTCATGTTAGGTACTAATTCAGCAACTACAATATATGCATTTTTAATTTTAACAGGCCCAGACTTTTGTGCAGCAGGCCTTTACCAGGTCAGCCCAATTATAAAGCATTTTGCCCAAAGACTTAGTGCCACTAAGCATTCTGGACTAGTGAGAAATCATGGAACATATCTCAGCTGTCCCCTCAGCCTATAAAAGAGAATTTAGGGCAATGATGATTTTGGACACATGAGAAAATTTCTCAAACAGCTACATTGTTCTCAGCACAGTGGGATCCTTCCAGCTTTTAAATAGGTGACTGCACAGTCTTACAGAGCACTGCCTGGAGTAGCAGAGATATCCCAGGCTTAGTATCTGATTTCAGGGAAGCCCTTCTATCCATCTCTCAGTCCCTCTTGTGTTCTGTCATGTGCATGAACACACAGTTCATGCCTCAGTTTCTCCACTTTATAGACAGAGATAATGTAAATGATCTCTGCGAAGTTCTTTGAAAACTGCTGATGTGAAAGAGTATGTATAAGTAAAGTGCTGCTCATGTAAACTGACTCTCCTTTTCCTTTTCTGGAGATTAGAGTGCCTTAGAAAATAAAGAAAAATAAAACTTCCATATTCATAAAACAATCAGTCTGTACTAGCAGGATGAATGTTTGGAGTTGATCAGTTCTGCCCTCACCAGCAGAGCCGATAATAATCAGTCACTTATGTGCTATTTCACAGCTGATACCTCTTCCAAAAAAAAATTAATTGCAAAAGTTTCACAGATGTCTGCAGCAGTTGACCAGAGCTCTTGGGTTATTGCTTGTCAGACTATTAATGGGTTTGGCTAACCATGACAGTCATTACTTTCCCCCTCCTGTGAGCTACTTTCTGTGTAATTTATGCATAGGTTTTGCCAAGATTTGACAACTTTCAGGATATTAACATAAAATTAGACTGCAGAGCTGAACAATGGGTGGCATTAAAATTAGCAGCAGTGGAAACCAATCAAAGAGAATTGGTTTCTCTCCTGCTTTGCTTTTAAGTTAATATTTTTAATTCACTTTGTCTTATTTCAATATAATTTTAGAAGGAGGAGTGAAAGAATAAATGTTAAAAAAAAAAAAAAAAAAAGGTTTTGCTTTGCTGGGTAACTTAGGAACCTTCAGAATGGTGAAGAAATTTCAATTAGACAAAATGCCTGACAGCATCTTAAACAACAGCTATCCTGAAATCAATTACAGAGGACGAAAAGTTAGAAGTATTTTTTTGAAAAAGAGACTTTAAATGGAGCAGTGTCTGCTACACACAGATTGTTTAGTGAATGCCATTACAGAATGCAATGTGTGTGTTAATAAGTAAGGACATCTGGTAACCAGCTTTTTTCTGATTCATTAACTGACTCTGCTTCTGTGGCCACAGGGCTTGATAGGGAAGGCTGCAAGACTTTTGCTCCCAGAAAATGGGACTTTGATGTATGCTTTATTTCTTTGACCCAACCATATCCTTTAAATTTCTTCTTATGCCTCCATTATAAATATTTAAATTTGAAATCTTGCTGGAGACACTTAAAAGCTTAGAGGGATACACCCTCCTATTTAATTGTACATAGCAAGAAGTCATAGTTAAGATTCCTTCACTGATCTTCTACTATCATTTACCCCATGAACACATATCAGTAAGTGACATTCTCTACTTGTTAGCATTTACCATAGCTACATTTAAATATTAAATTATTCTCCTCTTTCTCAATGTTTACACTCCTTCAAACATGATTCATGACAAAGGATGGAATATTTCTGAAAAAGGACTTTGAAGTGATTCCTTTTTTGGAAAAGTACAATTTGTGCCAAACCAGTAGGATTAATTTTTTTTAAACCCTCCATGAGATTAATGAGCTTGGACAGAGAAAGTAAAAGCATCACACTGCTCATATCAAGTGCTGTTTTTCTTCATATAATACAAGTGAAACAGCTCCAAATGCTCTAGAGAGAATGATTGAGCAAAAGAAATCTAACTTGATAGTACATGTTGAGGGATGAAATGGACAATGAAGTTTCCATATGTTGTTTTTATGCAGTAATTAGAAACTGTCACACACCGTTTCATTTTTTAGTTTCCTTGGGCTTATTTGCATGTATGAGGCTTTCCTTAGAGCAGAATTGTAAGCATCACACTGGCACCCAGTTGAAATCTGAGGCAGTGACACGTGGGCTTCTTCCACCTCATGGAAAAGAAGCCAGCGGCAGGTAGTGTGATGGCCCAGAGCACAGCCCAGCAGTAGCCAGCTGCAGCCTCGCTTACCTCGCTGCCTCTGCCGATTTCATTTTTCCAGGTTGAAGCTGTGGCCACTCCTGTGATGTGAATCTGTGCATTCTTTGGTATGTGGACTATCTTTTGTTTCCAAAAGATACAAGGCATTTAGCATATCAACCTGCATGTACATTCCGCAGCATTTTGGCTCCTCATTCCCATAGGTTCCTTTGAAAATCCCTGAATTTTGTTAGGGTCAAGACAGGCAAACAGTGCTCTGCTTCTCAGTTTTCCTCATGAAAACAGAAAATTGCCCATGTCATTTGACAATTTTTTTTTCCATCTCTGTGGCAGTGGTTTCTTTCTATATCCTGATAAACAGCTGTTTCACTTAAAACATCTGAATCTGGTCTTCAGAATTGCACCAGAGCAGAATGACCAATAAAACTATGTGGCTTTATCTTCATTATACTGATAGTAATGATGACTGAGGACTTGGTAATATTCACCTTTTTTTTTTTTTTCTTTTTTCCTAAAAATGAGTGATATAACATATGTACACCTTTAATGTCAGTTAAGAAACTAAGTCAGTGTGGATGTTGTGTAAGTGGGTTGATGTTTTCTGTCTCTGAACTGTTTTTCCAAGCCTTTGTTGTAAAGTACCAGAAAGCTGGATGCGTATCTCCCTTGTCCAGGCAAGATAGATTAGCTCTCTGGATTGCTGTTAAATCCCAGCTCTTAAATGATCTACAGCCCCAGCGAGCAGGCCTCTGAAAAACATCAAAGGACATTGACTACCTTCACAGTTACATCTGAGAGGAGAATTCAAAGATCTACCATTAAACTACTATTTTTTTAAACACTGAACCAAATCCTTGATCCTCTTGCTCATTCCTGACTAAAGCAAAATGGGGTTTCTTTAAAAAAAAGGTTTAATAAGCGGTTACTGTAACCAGTAATTATTTGTAGCACTGAAACACTCCCCTCTTCCAGCTACTGTCCAACTTCCCACAGATCCTCATCTTCATGTTCTTTCCAGAGATAGTTCTAACACAGACCTAATTCATCCATGCAAATGAACCTTTGAGAATAGGTCATGCTTATGCATAGTGACTTAAAGCTTGATAAAATAGATCTTGGCTTTCATGTGAATTTTACTGAAAATTTCTAGCTGTTATTTACACTATATTCAATCTGTAATTAGAACTTTTTTCTAAACATGGAGGCAAATCCTCAGGAAGCTATAAAGATAAGCTGTTGATTTATGCCAGAAAAAAAATATGGATATTATACTTGAAAGAAAGTTTCAAAGGCAGTTATGGTATCTTATTTTTACAAAAATGAAGAAAGGAAAATGTTCATATGAAAAATTATATAAAGCTAGTCTGAGAGATAGCAGAGTTATTGGTCACACAGTCCACAGTGGAAGGCATGTCACTGGTTATAGCACAGCTGCTGGAGGTGACTGCGTTGGTATCTGTAGCATGTTGATGTGTGAAGTGCAAAAATGAATCTTATTCCTCAGGAGAGTCCTGCATATGTCACGTATATTGTCTCATTAAGCCAATCCATTTATCAACCCAACGAATGCCAATTAAATTGCACAGGATGGTGCAGGTATATGGTGGGCTGATGGTGCCAAACTTTATTACAGCTGAGCTTTTCTGGCTCAGTACATTCCGGCATAGCAAAATGGCAGAGATATCAAAGCCAAATTAAATGTTCTTGAAATAATGCCTTTAAAGAGGAAGAAATGCCACAGTCTGGCACAAAAGAGTATGAAATGTAATGTCACTTCTTAGTGTACTTTTAGCTCCAATGAAGATGTCACAGCTCAGATCCAGCCAGTGCCAAATGTCTTCACGGTGTGCAAATTAGATCAGTGTAATTTCATCAGGATGATGATCAGACTCTGTTGTAGTTATATGGCTGCATACACAGCTTCTGCTGACTGCTGCAGTCAGACTGGCACAGCTGAGCTAATGCTGCCATCCTCAGAAAGAGACAGAAGCTGATTTTATAGCATTCTCCTGATTCCACAGTCCAAAGGATATTCCTAGATCCTGGGAATATGTTGAATAAGTATTTACTCTGAAGTGTCGACTCAAAGAACTCCACTTTTCATCTCGCACAACAATCCCCTTTTTATCTCCAACAACAGTGACATGACTATCTTTATTCAATATATTCTTGTTACACATTATCAGATGATCAGATTTTGACTGAAGGTTTTTCAACTGTTAAAATGTGAGCAACAATAACCTAGCCAAGAAATCCATTCTGTCTCTCCACTCCAAGATGCTGGCTGGTACCAGACAGCAGAAAAGACCTACTGCCTTAGCTACTTTGGTTTCAAAGGCTATCATATGAATGCAGACTTAGACTCTTTGGCAGTATTCATAAAGGGTCCTGACAGATGTACTCGGTTGGATTTAGTATCAGTCACTTAAAAATTATTGCTCCGGCTGTCCACCTCACTCCTTTGCTGGAGGTTATGGCCTGCAGAGCAGGGGTGGAAGAAGTGAATGTTTCCCAGCTCCCTCGGTTCACAATTCATCATGTTAGCTTGAGTCACTACTGCTTAACTTGGTGTATCTGATCTGATGAATCTAAGGATATCAAACCCTCTCTGTGAATGGTTGGTGCATGAGCATTTTGTTCTGTTGATGGAGCTGGCCACCCCCAGTGCTGGGGAAGGACAGATGGGTGGGAAAAGTAGTCTTAAAAAGACTCAGCCTGCCTGCTACCTTTTTGTATGCCAGGTCTCCAGGTATGCAAAACGAGCCTGACTCTTCCCAGAAATGTCGTTGTTGTACAGCAGAATTAAATCTACTAAGTCAATGATTTGCTGATAAATGCTTTTGGAAGCAGGAACATGGTATTTGGTGCTAGGTAACAGTACCACGGCTAAGGCATACCTTAAATATACTGAAGATCTGGTTTTGCTTTAGCTTTTTGCGTGAAGGATTTTATATGTTAAATTGTTTGGTGATTTTTTTTTTCCTCCCTAAAGCATTTGGTAAAGAGCAATTACTTACATATATAACAGCTAAAATCCCCAAACACCATGGCTCACAGCCATTTGAGGCAAGTTGCCAAGTCTGTAGCTTCAATTAACCTTCATATATCCCCCCAAACTTGGAACACTATCAGAAGGCTATTATGTTCAAGCCTTACTCATGTGGTGAGCACTTAGACATTGAAGTTGAAATCAATAGCACCAGTGGATACATCATTGCTCATATATTCAGGTTTGCACGAGCAGACTCGATCTTATCCAGACTGCATTAGGGAGACACAAAAACTTGCAGACACACAACCATTTCAGGATCAAGGCCATCATCCCTTATGTAGCATCTGTCTATCACTGAACCTATTATGGGGTCAGACAGTAGGTACTGTAGGTGGACTGGAGATAAAGGGAAGGCAGCACAGCAAGATTCAGACATCCCATTAAGCCTGTGAAGTAGCCACTGCTTCCAGTAATAGCTATATGTTCATCAGAGGTACCATGCAATTGGGTTGCTCTCCCTGGAGACTGAAACAGACATTCTATGCATCCCAGATGTTCCTAAGCAGTTTACTTACCCTCCCCTGTGTGCATTTAATTCTCAAGATGGATGGTGATGGAGCAGAAATGGGAAATTAAATAAAAAGTCAGTTTTGGCTCTAAAATGCAAATGTTACTTATGCTCACATGGAAAAAGTAAAGCTTCAATAAAAGCAGATAAACACAGTTTTTATGTGGGGGCAGACAAAGAGCTAGATGCCCAGCTGGTACAAACTGGCATAGCTTCACACTGAAGTTGATTAAGCATAGTGCAGTTTGTGCCAGCTGAAGATCTGGCTTGCAGTTACTGCTCAGTATCCCTATTGTGTGGGTGAAATCCTATCTGTCTAGGACAGAATACGACATCCAGTGATGGATATCTCAAGTGGAAAGGCTACGGGAACCTCATAATATTCAGTCTGAAAACTTACACAATTTTTAAACCTCATAAATGCTACTACAAATGACTAGAAAATGAGAAAACATGCTACTACACAGAGCCTGAAATGCAGGAAAAAAAGGGCTGCTATCAGTAGAAGAAAAGGAAATCACATTTAATGGATGTATACAATTTTATCTGTAGCGAGAAATATTTACTCTCTGGTGCTTTCACTCAAACATTTCACATTTGCAGTCTACACGATCTGTAATCTGAAGCAAATTAGATCTTTCAGCTGAGACAAGAAGCAATTCATTCGGCCTTTCTGTTTGTGCACCTACCTCAACGAGAGGGGTAGCACCCCAGGCCACTCCTGGGGCATGCCAGGACCCAGATGCCAAGCTTGGGAAGGCTCTAGCAGCAACATCTGGCTGCACGGCAAGGTCTAAAGGCAGTTGTGCTAACAGATCTGGAATAGCCTCTGGGTCTGGGCTTGCTCACACTCTCCTAGGACACATTTTCCTTCTGCTCACCTTTGTTTTGTCAAATGTGTGGGGCTTTAATTTATCACACACTAGAGTAATATGGAGAGGCTTTCTATCTCATCAGCAAGGGTGTTTCTATACAGTACTTTTTATTCTCCCACAGATCTTTCCCTCAATAACTGCAGCCTACACAAGTTCATGCCACTTGGTTTTCGCCTCCTTTGTTTTATCATTAAACTCTTTGTAAGATCTAATTGCTTATTGGAAACTTGTGACATCAATTTACCATCTCATTTTTAAACAAACAAACAAACAAACAAATTAAAAATCATCTTGCTAAAGCTGAAAAATGTCAGGGATACTGGTATTTTTTGATTATACTTACATTGTTATACACATTAGAGGTAGGATTAAGCAAGATTGATTAAATTTGCTCTAGAATTTGCTCAAGGTACTTCTGGTAATCGAAAATAACAAAAAAAGAAAATGAAGCTATGAAAGTTGCTACCACATTTAAGAAGTAAACACTTTCATTCTACTGTTATGTCTTTAAGCCTCTGCTGTGAAATGTTATATGCAATGCAAAACTTATGACAAAACATATCCTTGCATCATTAATACTGAATGAACAAGTTAAGGATTTTAGAATTCATGGTAAACATTGTTCCTGTAATTGCTTGAAATCTACACATATGACCTATGGAAAATTGTTCAAAGACCTTGAATTCTGTTGCATTAACACTCACGTGCTTCCAAAAATTGAGAGGTTTCTTTGTGTCCTTTAAAACAAAAATTCAACAAAAATGGCAAAACATTTTAAAATAATATCATTTTGGCTTAAATGGATTAAATGGCTTGAATGGCTTAGGAAATCACTAGGTAAACTAAATAGCGTCCTACAAGTAGGACGCTAGCCTTTGGCCCTGAGCTAGCACGAAATATGTCATCGCACGTCTAACATTCACTAACATTTAATAAATTAATGTTTATGGTATGCAATTTTTTCAATGGGCAGCATACAAAAAGAAATATTATGGGATGGCACATGCTAGTCATAATGTTCTGTGCACTATTAAAGGTGATAAACAAATTTTAATACAAGTTGAATTTTGTTTTTATAATTCTCTACATAGCAACTAAAGAAATATATGGCAGAAAAATAATGCTCCAAGCATTCCAGGTGTCTAATGGCAACTTTTTTTTTTTGTTCTCTAGCTTTTTAGGGATGAAATAACTATGACAGTTCTAATTTTGTGGAACTAAGGAGAATCTTATTCTTTGGGAATTTAAAAAAAAATCATGAAGGAACAAATCCAGAAAAACATAATCCAAGGGAATCAAAAGGATATGTGGATTTATATGGAGAAAAAATAATTGGAGCAGTAAATGTTAAAGAATGAATGGATAAATGAGACATCTCTAACTTATCATGTTCCTTAGGCATTTATGTGTGGCTCTGCTTACCTACAAGCCAATTCGTGGGTTTCAGCTTGGTTCCTCTTTAGGGTTATCTTACGGTACATTTAGGAACCCATACTAGGGTTATAGCACAAGCGAAGTGTCAGAGAGATGATTGAAACAGTACATTTAAAGGAGTGTAGAGCTGGGAATAGAGGTGGTGTAGTTATAGGCATTGCCATGATATTAGACTGCATTTGAAACTGTCTCATGGAAACTGACATGACAATGACAAGCTCACTTGTACAGATACATGATTGAGATAATTAATAATGATAAGAATTGTTACCACCAAAATTAACTCAGGAAAGGGTGAAGAGTTGTTGATAATCTGTAAACTATATTCACACACAGAAATTGGAATCTTGGGAAGGTATTTACTAATAACCCCCTTAGTCCAGACCCCAACTATTGTTCCATTGCATCACAAGGAGGAGTGTAGACTGCTGTTCACGATCTCCTAGTACATCATATACTAAGCTTTTCTGTTTTTTGCATGCAAATGTGGGTGTGTAGATGACTGAGAGAAGCCGTTCCTTCTAAATTAATTCAAAATGACTGAATTAACTTCATAAAGGAATGAACTGTGGAAAAGAATTTTGGCACCAAAAAAATAGTAAAATATGTCTGACAGATTTTTCTTTAATGTCCAAGCACAGCTGAACTATAATAGGGTGAGTGATTAACTATGATTAATAAGTGATGTCATTGATTTTTTTTTAGCATATAGGCAAAAACACATTTTACTCAATGCAAAGGAATTTATAACTGACTGACTGTTAGAGCCTAACATGTCCTCTGCTGCACAAAAAGCACTGAAATAACTCCAAAAGAGGAAGAATAATGATCAGCATTTTACCCTGAATAAGATTTCACACAATTTTTCCCTTGATGAGGAAATCTTACCCTCATCATGTAACTTGCATCTCTTCCAGGAGAAACAATGAAAGTCATTAGCCTAATGTACCTTCTGTGACATACTGTAGAAGCAGGGCACTATCCCCAGAGGTCATGGGGGGCCTCTCCTAGGGAGAGAAGAAGAGGCAGCCAAATGCCCTTATGGATCATCTAAGAGTAGTTAATTCTGCATCTTGTCATCAGCGGCATCATCTAGGCATTAAGAGACGAGAACTTTATGAAATAAAATCACTTCACTCCCTGTTCTCCATATTGCTGAACTCCATGTTACTTTTCTTAATGTGTTCCAGCGGCAGGAATTCACACAAATCTTCACAGAGTAGTGTCTAGTTGGTGGCCTTGCCACAAGCCCTGACAAAGCAAGTAGCAATGTTTTCTTTATAGCAAACCAAGGATCAAATACATTTACATTATCTGGTTCATAGCACCTCTTCTCCTTCTTCAGAAATGATATACCTAGCCCAGCTTGCACCTGGTGAGTGATGAGGGTAGGCAGGGTGTCCAGGATCACCCTTAGACACAAGAACCTAACATTCTCAAGAGATCAGTGCTTCTGACTTCACCTTAGGAAAAGCAAGGGACACAATAATATATTTCCTAATCCTTGTCTATTTTTATTTATTGTTGTTCTGCTGGTCTCACTCCTCTTCTCCTATTACTCCAAACAGCAGAATGCAGTTTGGTTTTTAAGTCAAAAGAGTTTTAGCAGAAGACAAGATTATTGAAGATATGAACAAAGCCTGTCCAACTTTGCAGCATTTCTAGCTTAGGCACACCTCAAATTTACATGTCTGGGACCCAGGAATGCACCATCTGGTCCTCTGATGTGACTCCTCAGAGGATCATGAGAGCACAGTTTGGGCAACTTTGGAGATACCGTCACAGAATCTCTTTTCCTGGCCACATGTCTTCCTGAAAGTTACAGGTGTTTCAGGTTTTGTGATTTCTGTTCTTCCAACAAATAAAATAGTTCCATTTCTCCTAAAACACCAGGCTATAGCATTTGCAGTATAATTATTTTTTTTTTATTAATGCATACTACAAATTAACACAGTCCATTGTCTGACATGCAACTTTTGATAACAAATCCCTTATTTACAGCATTGCATCTGCTAATAAGAGTGGCCTCATTGATGCATCTGGCCCTTTATTATTGTTGTTATATGAGTACTATTCAAACTGCAAATTACTATGGAATGTTACATCACGTTCATCTTTTCTAAATTACCATCCTTCAGTATGCTGCTTTGGTTAATGGAAGGCAGACATGGATTAGTCTTTCCCATTGGGCATTACAAGGGGAATATCTGTCATAAAATACCAGTCTGGAATGTATTTGACAGATTTATGGGGATGACTTTGGAAAATGCTGGTTTAGAAAAGTAATTTCCAGCATTCTTTTCAATTCAAGCTACTTGGCTGCTCTTGGGAATTTCCTCATTTTAGTACCAATCTTGACTACATGAACTACAGAGAACTTGGAGCAAATACTTGGATGTGCAAAAATGAGCTTTCACACAGCCCATATAAACCAAGCCATTGACACTTCATGGTTGTAAGTAACAGCATAAGATTTTATATTCATTAAATATGTTAAATCCAGGGGAACTTTACATAAAGCATCCTTGTGGAGGGATAGGAACTGTAGGATGTTTCTGCCCTGTCATGACCTTGAGGCTGATTTACACAGGCTCTGTCCATGCCACAATTTATTCTAACTTAATGGCCAAGGGGTTCAGTACTGAGACAGCAATAACATAGCTATCATTGCTAAATGCCTTGTTCCCTTGGGCATTCCAGCCTGGGTGGTGGAAGAAACTTGAGGAGAAATATTGACTTCTTGACTTTCCAGTTTCTTGGGTCCAGGTCAAGAAGGGAAACAGAGTAGGAACAACAAAAATAGTGTATCAGATAGTGATCCTATTAAGCAGAAACAGACATTTAAGCCCACCCTGGGGCTGGCCAGCAGAACCAAAAGCAGATGAAGGTACTGGGATACTTAAGAAGAAGATTCAAGTTTATCTTGATTTCAGGTATGATTGATACCTGAAATTGTTGTATCACAGAAACAAAAACTATTTAATGGCTCTAACACTCACTGATGAAAACTAAGCCTTGCCCTTGTGTGGAATTTTTTAAACGAACTATGTTGTTTCCTTAAATATTTATGTATCATTTATAGACACTTGACTACCACATTAGGTCTGCCACAATAGGAGTCTGCATGGTTAAATACCACTCAATGCTTTGACAGTATATAATGCCCTTAATTCTTCACACTCAGATCAGATGTTGGTAGTGGAAAACATCTGTTTCTTCTCATATATAAGAGAAAATAAATCCCAAATATTAGAAATAGTAGAAGAGTTGCAAAATTCTGGCTCAGAACTTAAGCAATCATAATGTCAGGAGTCCCTTCCTTCCTGGGCTATATATTTTAAAAAATATTTTAATACTGATCTGTTGTTTAATTCTCTTTAAAAATTAAGCAGCAACAGATCTTCCGAATAAACAAAGACACTGAGTAAATGTATTCTGTAGTTGAATTGTTTGAAACTTTGAAGAGGAAAATAAGATATTTGAAGGTCCATTCAGTCAGGTTTGGGATTATCAGCTTATTTCAGTTTGTCATAGGGCATTAAGAGAGCAGCAACAACCGAACCACATCACTCAGTGGCATAAAATCTCCAATTTGTCTACTAAACAGAATGGGTATAGCATGTAGATGGTGATTTCTGTTGTAGTATTTCTGTTCCACAACACTTTTGTGCAGACACACAACAGCCAAGGCCTTTCCCCCACAACTCAAGGGAGCATGATGCTCACTCCAATATGCAACACACCCACCCAGCCTTCCAGGCATAGTACACCCACCTCTGGCTCATCCACTGCATGGGGCTGAACCTCTGAGGAAGAGTGCCCCTGGTGAACTATTTTTCCATATTTTATTGATTTCTAAGTTGGATTGTTAGGAAAAGCCAACAATGGCCTTATTAAATCATCTGACCCCCTGGCATCATTATTAAGGGGATGAGTGGAAAACCATGGAGCAAGGGCCTAAGGACAGGGTGGCCCCTTTGACTTTCTCAGCAGGTCACCCAGCTCTGTAGGGCTCCAGCCCTCCTACTCAGAAAGGCAGCAGCTCTGCAGTGACCAAAGTTCTCAGGACATAAGGGGATAAGCTTTCCCCAGGGCCAAGTCCCTCTCTTTGAGGCAGCCCTGAGCCCTACAGTGGCTCTGCTGCATGACCACTTAAGGCTTCACAAATCCAAGGAATTGCATCTTTCTTCTCTATTTCCCAAGTGAAAATAATTATGAACACTAAAAATTTCAATCTGTTTGACTGAACTAATGCAACTTTCAGCAGAAAAGGATTCTGACAGAAAATTTCTGGCCAGATCCTGTAACTTCTGCTTGTGACTGAGACAGTTTTTCTCTCTAGCTTTTCCATCTGATTTCTGAATTCCTTTCTTTATTAAGTTGCCCCTTATATCACAGTAAAAATTGCTCTCACAACAGTGGTAGTTTCATGTTACATTCCTTTCCGCATGTATGTCATGGATACTGAATTAAGGGTTTTCAGCAGTAGCCAAGTCTCTTTTGATTTCAATGGGAAAACTCCAGGGTCTCACCTCCACCATTTATCTGGACTGTTTAAACAATTTAAAATCATGTAATTACAGAACTTATGTTCTATTTATCAGAAAGGGTGGCAATTTAATACAGTAGCTATCCAGAATATTTTTCTAAATATTTAAGAAAGTAACTTTATAAAAATTCTCGTGCTGTTTGTTCTCATTACTCTTTCTTTGTTACAAAACTGTTAATTAACATAACAATTGTTATAGCAAGCAAAAAAAACCCCATTTTATTAGAAGTAGCATCTGTGAGCAAGCGAGGTATTACCTCCCAAATATAATTTATTTGCAGATGAAATGTCTTCCTGTGTGTCCTTCATTCCTCTTTCTGTCTAATGCTAATGTATTATACTTATGGAATTAAAAAATGCTAGATAACTGAGGAAATACCAGATCAGCCTCCACATGTTCTATCCTTTTTTTTCCCCATATCTGATTCCTATTCAGTACCAGAATCATATTTACAGCAGATGTCATCTGGACATTTTTCATGTGGGGTAGGAGGTTATCATGTAGATAACCCCAACTAGATGTAATAATGCACATACTTCAGATTATTGATTATACAATATCTTCTCTTCAGAGAGGAAATGGACTGGTGTAGGTAACTGGGAACATCTCTTGGATAAATAAGCTGCATTCATATATTCTAGTTCAAAACAAAAATGGCTTGTATTGTTTTAGATTTATTCCATATACTCATGCAAGCTGATATCTCCATACATTTTAGGGGGGCTGCAGGTACTGAAGCCTTTATCTCAGACTGCTTCCACCTAGTTCCATTTCTAACTCAGGGGTATGTGACATGCCCAGACCTGTGGGTTAGAAAATTGTTCCTTTTCTTTCAGACTATCTAACTTCATCTTAATTTCTATTGATAGCAACCATAATTGTATCTAACAACTCTGACACAACCTCTGAACACATCAGAAAAATACTATATACCAGAGATCATGAACTTCTTTCTCTATCTCATTTTCCCACCCATTTTTTATCGTGTCCTTCAGAAATCAGCCCACTTTATCACTTACATATGATAATCTCTTTGTTCTTTACTGACTTCATATTTAACTTTCATTTATAAGCACTTTCTCGGCTCAGGAATAGCTAAAGGATTTTAAGCCTTCCTTTCCCCATAGGTAGCTGGAAATAAATTTTATTTGCTTAAGAAATATTCTCACCATTTTTATGTTCTTATCCAAGACCAGTAAATACAGTATTGATTACATTTTCTTTTTTTTCTTTGTGTGACAACAGAATAATCCTTCAAATAAAACTTTCAGAGACTGTATGTTTGCATGCTATAAAAAAGTTTTGTTTGCTGTAAGTAAATTACACTAGAGACATGGAAAAGAGTGTATTAAATTAACCAGAGTTTCAAAGGCATTTAAGGGATATTAGGCTGTATCTCTAAAAAGCTCCCAGAAGCTAAAGATCTGGGGAAAAACAAGTCAGAAAATCACTTTAAATACTTAACTAGACAGTAATTGTTCTTATGATTTGGAATATAACAGCAGAATATTTCCAGTCATATGAAATAAAATACATATTAATAGCAAACCATAACTGTTTTTCTCTGAAAAAGCCTTCCTTTGCCTGTCAGGATCCAACCATGCACGTAAATGGAGTCCCTTGCAAAGCTCTTTTCTGTTTGGACTTTGTTTACATCAAACTTCCGGTTACCAGAACCTCTACGGAAAGGTCTTGTGCAAAGCATTGCTGTTGGATTGTGAAAGAGAGCTCTGTAACTGCACTGAACTGATACTGAAAGCAAATATAAGGGGGAACAAGTGGGAAAGAAGTATATTTTGAATTTATCTGCTAACATGAACTAGGTGGTGTAATGAAAATATTCTTGTGGTTGCAGCAGAAGTAGTCAACTAGAATAAGATAAGCAACTAGATTTTGTATACTTTTCAGCTCCTACTTTCATTTGAATTGATGTTTCTGAAAGTATCAAATTAAAACTAAAACTTAGTGAAACTATTTATTCCCTAACAAAACCATGCAGATTTATTGTTGTTTCATGTAATTAAAGTCTCCCAGTTACATCCAGGCTCTCTTCAGGAGATTTTATTCCACTCCCAAGGTGTACAAGAATGAAAATGTTAGCAATCTCAGTCCTCCACATTCTCCAGGCCTTGTGGAAAAGTGGAACGATATCTGTTCCCTGGATCTTTTCAAGAAGTACTCAGCTATTCACACAATAGGGCATCACAGTTAAGATTCTCTCAAGGCATAGCTTAAAGTAAATTAGAAGACAGTAGGAACAAAGAATTGCTAATCAAAAAGGAGAAGTGTTAGTAAAACTAATTTGAAAAAGGACTTTCAATCCCTCTACTCCTTTTCCTTAGAAAATGTCACCAAAACTGGAAATAGAATTTTTTTTTTTTTAATATATATATTCAAACTTTCTAAAGCATATGGGCAATTGTACTGTTTGTAAACAGCAATTCCTGTTGCATAAATATTGCTGTACTTAAATGGGAGTTTTAAATTTGTGTGCTTCACAATTTTCCCTGCTTTGTACAGGTTGAACTGCTGACTTGCCTGCACCTTCCTTAGTGCCTTTTATATCATTTAGTGTCCGCTCACATTGAAAAAAGATGTTTGCAAGACAGGAGCCTTTTTTCTAACACATCATTGGAAACATAAGCTAGCTTGTATCTATGTTTATTTGAGAATGAGGAGCTTGAGGAAGTTAAAACCACACTTATTGAGGAGGCCAGAAAGAGGTAGACAAATAGAAATGGTTCATTTAATCTGCTGAGCATGCATTTGTCCTCTTATTCCCCCTCCAAGACTGTTTACTATTAGCAAATTCATTTTACAAAATCTAGTTAAGAAGAAATTAGCTCCAGAATCTAAACTCCTAACAGCGAGCAAGTTTTATTTTCCACAAGCCCCACAGGAAAATTATTCCTACTTTAAACATTTCCAGGAAGACCAAAAGAAGCATGAATATTTGGAATTATATCCCCAGGATGGATCTGGTTTTGCTGAATTTTACAAATCAAACTTAATTCGTTAAGTGCCTAGGTTTGGTTCTGTTGTTTTAAATATTCTCAGCATAAAAGAAATGAGAAAAGTATCGTAACTACCGAACAGCAGATACAAGTTCGTCTTTCTTATTCAGAAGCTAAGATACTATGCTTAGATGTAGTCCTTTCATATTTCTCATATGCATAAGTTATACATTGTCGTAGTTAATAAAAAAATCCAAAATGCCTTACCTTCCTGGTGTTGCTGTAGTATGCTACATGGTATGAGCATGAGTGCAATTACAACATACTTCAGTTAGTAGGGAAGAACTTACATTTGCAGTAAAGTGGAAAATACACCTCATAGAATATAATAGAGGAGGAAACCTGCTTAGTTTTCTATTTTATGCTGCACTTTCAGATCAAGAACTTCCTAATCTGCACTGAAAGAAGATCACAAAACTGAGGACTGTTTTAGTATAGATTAACAACTTGACAGAAAACAGTAGCAGAAGAGGTGCTTTTTCTTTCAGAGGCATTTTCCCCAATACATTTGGCCTAAAATTTGTATCTGGGTAAAATCTGCACTAGGGTATACAAATCTGTAAAAAATCCACCATATTCTATCCTGATAACTGAGATACAGCAGTGTACAGCACTCCTAATTCACTGGACGATAGGAGAAATCCCATTTCTATGGGGCTGCAGTTGATAGTTCTGGAGTTGACAGCTGTGCATATATGAAGAAAATCTGATTCTGCACAGATATCACAGCACACTTGACCTTGGCATGTCATCCAGGATCAGGGTTCACAAAAGGAGCAGGTAAATACCCCTACTGTCTGCTACTTCTCTAACGCAAGATGATAAAAAGGATTAAGCAAAGATTTGACATGCAACCAATTTCCCAGTCAAGGATGGCTGACAAAGAGCTGTGTGCTATACAAGAGATGATAGGGCGTACTTGTGTAATACAGATAAAAGACAAACAACATTGCTAGCTATTGGCTGAATGTTGTATTCAGTACTCATGATTAAACAATGTTAACAAATAATTTATGCTACTGTACACATCCCAGATTCTAGGACTTTCATTCTAAATTAATGAAATCTCAGAAAGACACTCCTTAAAGCATGTCAGATAATTTGGAGCGCTCTCCAGAGTACCTTGAAATGAAAACTCTAATGATGTTAAAGTGACAAGAAAAGCAAATATGAAAATATAATACATCTGGCTTTTTGGATAATGCTGTCCTCAAAGAATGTTTTATTGTACACACAGCTAGAGTTGCTCATGTTGTAAGGAAGCACATTCCTGATTTGGTATCTACGAGTTATTTACAATACACAAATGAATTGATGAAAATGAGAATAAAGCCGTTGCCATCTTTTACCCAAGAAGCCTTTTAGAAGAATTGGATGAACTATTCAAAACTACCATTTTGTTTCTTTCATGTCATTTTCCGTGTTAAAGCTGAACCACAAACCAATAATGATCTTGAAGAATTTGCTTGTTATTCATCACTGTTTGTTCAAACAAATTACTGCCTGTGGATTACCTGAAATATACAGCTATCTCATAATTATATGTGATAGATCACTTAAATCACATGTTATTTAGATATTAATGAGATGATCTCTGTTCCATAAAAATTGAGCATACCTCAAAATCATTTACCTTTTGAATATCTAAGTGGTTAGACAAAGATCTAATTTCAGGAACTATTTTTTTTTTTTCCCCAGAGGAAATCTGACTAACTAGAGACATCTTTGCTGGTAATATATGGAGCCTCAGATTTCAAAGCTCATTCAGGTTTGAGTGTGCTGCCTAACAGAATTTTCATTTCCTTTTTCCTTAACATGAAAGTCTCAAGTAACAGGGGAGACATGTTCTTGACGTTGTTCATATACAATATCCACAGAGCCTGTCCTCATTCAATTACTTATATGTGTAGGCAGGAATCACTATATCCTTCCTCAACAGCCCACTGTATCAGACACCTGTTTCACACTTGGCCTGAAGCCACTGGCATTTGTATTAACTTGAAGAGTCATACCTAATGCTCTGCTTAATTTTGCTTGTTTTCCATCTTGCTACATGTTTACCCAACAACTATACATAGTGGTTACTAGTCCAGTGGGTGTAACCTACTAGTGGTTACTTGTTTCAACAGCTATAGCCCAGAGTCCTCCTGGAGCCCTGGGAATCTCAGACAACAGCCATATTCCTCTCTTCCTGCCAGTCAAAACTTCGGGACAGAAGAAAGGGAAAACATAGACAAATGCTAGCTTTAAGATTCTCTCTACAACATCCCAAAACATGGTTTTACTGATGAATGGCTGGCTGAAGACTTTTCAGTGCCTACTTATTTCTTCTTTTCAGCAATTACCTTGAAGATGGAATTTAACTTTGGATCTGCTGCATGGATCTGAAAGGGTTGCACATGATTTGCACTTGGGAGTTCCTTACAGTTGTGGGACATTATATGTATTATAAAGTTACTGTAAGCATTCTGTTTTATCAGGCTTTTCATCCTGATGTCTTGGACTTCCATCTATTCAGGCAAAACATTCACTTCAGTCAATGATACTTTTGTGGAAGAACTAAAAGTATGAGCCCAACATGTGGCTTAATGAAGTTAGACTTTGTTCCAGTATGTTACAATGGTATATCTATACTGCAGACATAAATGAAACACGTTTTGCTTTCTTTTTGATATAAAGAAAACAGAAGCAATTTTTAAAGTTCCTTAACATAAACCAATGCAGGCCAAATCCTACCAATCATTTAAGTAAATATCTCATTTACATCTTTTATACAGAGGGTTGATTTTATATTCAAAATCTTTCCAACATGAGTTAAAACAATTCTGACACAAAGATTTCACAGAATCACACAATCATAGAATGTTAGGGGTTGGAAGGGACCTCTGAAGATCATCAAGTCCAACCCCTCTGCCAGAGCAGGACAAACTAGAGCAGATCACAAGAAATGCATCCAGACAGGTCTTGAAAGTCTCCAGAGGAGACTCCACAACCTCTCTGGGGAGTCTATTCCAATGCTCTGTATTTCTTTAAGTATTCTCTACATCTAATAGTTCCTCTTTGTTAAATAAAAGATTCAGTGGCTACTTGCTGTGGGTATTTCCTCTAATTTTTCAGAGACATTTCCAATGCCATATGATTACTATTTTTGTATGGGATGGTGATTAGAGCATAAGAGATTAATGGAATACAACTATTTTTAGACTTCAGGGAGTTGTATATTGTTCCTAACTGCATCTGTTAAGATCCTGTAAAAACTGAGCCAGATGCTGCGTGGTATGCAAACGCTCTGAGTTGCAGAGATCGTGTGTGCAAAGACTACAGAAATACTCTCTAAAAAGTAACTGTAATTATGATCAACATGACATGCCACTAAGATTGAGTACTGTCCATTTAAATTGCATTATCCACACAAGTTTATGGGAAAACTTCATCTGTCACTGAAGCTGGCCCTTACTTGTGGCAAAATTGCTCTCAAATATTTAATGTCAGCAATCACTGCTGAACAGAGACAAGTGGAGAGGAAAATATTTTAGAAAGATAAATATACATCTATTGCTCAAGGAGTGACTGGAAATAATTCACCATACGGGATTCTCAGCTAGTTTAAATCAGCCTAACTCCACTGACCTCTCATCCCAAATCATCCCTCAGGCACATATTATTTAGCTTTGAGACATGGAGTAAGGCTGCAGTCTGCCTAAAAAATTGTATTGATGCATCTTAAAGTTTTTAATATATGTTCTGCATTATTTATTATGGTATATTTCTCTACAAGTCACAGGTCCTTATATGCTCTGCTGGCTGTTATAGACTAAGATGGCAAAGAGTTACTCACTCCTACACATGCATCTATTGAAGTCAGACCCTGTGCTCAACTGATTATGTCCAGAGCTGCAGTGTTGATCCAAATACCAGAACTATGCATGACACTTCCTTTTGCTTATGAATCTGTCCTTCAGATACCACCAGACTTAAACGGGCCTTTCCCCACTTGTAAGCATCATGGTTCTTGCCACATTCTCTTTCCAGTAACTACAGTTCTTGTTGAAATATACAATTTGTCATGTTGTAGACTTTAAAAGATGCATAGGCAGCAGTTAAAACCCTTTAGGATAGCATTTTCACTTTCATGAGTGTATGTGTGTATGTATACATCTGTATCCGTAGCTACATCTGTATCTACATTCTATATCTATCATCCTGTATTTAAAAGACTCATCACAGTAACAGACCCCAAACAGTTAATGATTGTTAAGTGAAATGTTTTTGTTTCCAGATGACATTTTTTTAATTTGAAATTTTAATGCAAATACTTTTTGCTTTATCTTTTGTACAAACAAAATGAAAATGAGAGAAAAGCAACATCCCTTGTGAACAGTTATCTACTGCTTATACTTAACAGCAGAAAAAAAAAAAAAAAAAAGTTCCTTTCAGAAAGCAGTTTCTAGAAGAGCAAACCAATAAAACAAGCTTCGGGGAATACTACCATTTGCACTGAGTTTTCCATCAGTCAACTTGTTCCTTTAAACGCAGACAATATTTGAAAAGCTGCAATTCTTTTCCTTTGTGGAAAGCAGCCTTCTACTACCATTAACTTTTTGGATTGTTCTATTCTTCCCTATTCATCGACCATAAATCTGAAGTCCAACAATAATTACTAATGATTTCAGGTTCACCCTTTCTATGGAAAAGGATTACAGGGCATTTTATGGGTATATCAAACTGAGTGAACCCAAGTATCTTATTTGGAGCAGAATTGTACTACTACTGGACTGACACCTGTGGCTTCCTTAATTTCAAAACATCAGGCCCCCCCGAAATATATAAAACTACAGCTATTTTATTTCACAGCCTTCATAAACTACATCTAATGACATTTGCAAAATCTAAACCATGAAACACAAACAAGCGTCCAATAATGTGAATATTCAAAAAGGTTCTGAAAAAGGAGATGACACAAACCTAAACTGGATTTTTAATTAAAAAAAAATGTAGATATTACTGGTCTTGAAAACTGGAAGTAAATAAAAGACTGGGTCTAGAGAAGAAGAAAGATGGAAAAGCAATGCAGACATCTCTGCCCATGATCCAGTTGGGTTCAGAAGGCTGTAACTATATTCACACAGAGATATACCGAACTCAGAAGCTTTCCAATATATAAAATATGGGTGATCGTTAGATTTTCTTATGTAACCCTTACTTACCATTTCAGAAAAGCTATTAACTTTAAAAATTACTAAGTGGCAAAACAGTCAAAATTTTCTGGAACAGATAAAATAACCACAAGCAAATTCAGCCTTTAACTTGTTTGGGGTTTTTTTAAACTGCTGACCACCTTTTTAACTCTCTATTTTCATACATTTTATGTCAGTAAAGACCTTTTCTCTTGACTTGAAAAGTTTTGTTGTCAACACGTGAATCAATGGGACATGAGGGAGAATGTATAGTCACTTGTTCCTCATAGTAATTGCTATACACTTATAGCAGATAAAATGTCTGTTCAGAAAGAGATGTACAATATTACAAGAAGAAAATATGTAGCTTCTTTTTACAAAACAGAAGATTGATGATACTGATATGATAAAGACATTGTAATACACTGTATCATTTCAAAATAGAAAAAAAAGGGAAAACTCATTTAAATAAATAATCTGTTTTTCATACATTGTGACAAATATTTATGTCATCATATTTTAAGTAAATATGTCAGAATTTCTGTGGCGATTTTAATTAGAATATCAATTTTCATTAGCCAGAAAAACTGAAGAAATAAACAAACCACTGCAAAGCACATGAATCTGATTCTAATGATTATACTTCAATCTTCACACTGTCCCAGACAAATACACAGATGGGTAAAATTGTGGCCTACTTGAAAATAATAGAAAAACTCCATTAGCTATTAAAAGAGCTAAAATTTCAAACTTAGTCTAAACTTAAATAATAAATAGTATGGGCAAATCTCTGCTTTATTAAGTGAAATGCCAAATGGCTTTTATGGCTACTGAGGGTTACAGAGTCATGCTGAAGATATTTAGCATTTGTTAGCTCTAGATCTGAATTTGTTTTTCTGAGAAACATACAATTTTGTCTTTGCTACAGAAAATGCATATACAACATCCTATTTTTACCCATCTGTGATGACACAAATTCTGTTTTACTTTTCTCCGAGCTGCCTTCTGTGATATCAGCAAGCAGAACAACTTCTTTTAGATAAAGCAACACTCATTTCTCAAAAAAGATATTATGTCTTATTATCCGACAGGCATGTCTATAATGCAAACTGCATGCTCATTTCTGGTCAGTTTGTGTACATGAAATAATCTTGACTGTGAGAATAAAGAGAAAGCTGTGGTTCAGATAAATCACAAGACAGAAGAAAACTCAAGTTAGTTTTGTTCTCTTCTTATGTGGTAGGTTAATACCCGTATCACTTTTTAAATACAATTTTGAGTGCTATCACATATGGCTTATGATGATGCTTAAATATAGGTGTGAGTTTTTTATCAGTACATCTTCCCAATTTCTCTAAAATTGTGACAGACCATAAAAAAATGGCTGTACTGTTCCCAAAATGATAAAATCCTTTGTTCCTAAAACTATGATGTAATTTCATATCTCTAATCATTATGTAATAGATCCTATGCTGTAAATTCTTGACTCATCATAAACTGATACAAATTCACATATTTAGGACAAGATCCTCAGCCCTTTTTGAACTCTTCAACCCTCTGTACAGCCCAGGGAGGATTCTCATGGTAAAGACAGGTAGGGAAGGGTTGTCACAGGCATGATCACAGAGTATAATACTGAGCTTGTAATAGCTGTAAGCCCCAGGGAGGTAACTTGTGTAACCAAGAACTGGATCATTTGTGTATATATCATATCAGAAAATCCTCATCACTTTGAAGTTTGGAAAAATCAAATAATGTGTGGTTTCATACCGCTTAGTTATGAAGAACTAGCTAGATTCTTCTGCAGGTACTAGACTTTCATTAAGCCTTCTTTCATCATGACTCTCATGGTAATCTGTACCAAAAAAAAAAAAAAAAAAAAAAAAAAAGCACAAAATGAAGTTTTAGGAAAGAAAAAGAATTAAACAGAGAACATTTTCATTATATCATATAAATCCATTAACTTATACCCTGAATATTGCCCTGAATATTGATTATACCTCAAATTTCACAGCCTTAGTCCCTTTACACTGAAAGCAGTATTGTGGAATTGGAAAAGGTGTCAAACTTTGTGGTGGGTTGACCTTCTCAGACTGACAGACACCTAACCAGCTGCTTACACTCTCCCCCTTTTCAAAATAGGACAAGGGAAGAAGGTATGATGAAAAAGCTTTGTGTCAAGATAAAGACAAGGGGATCACTTACAGGTTACCATTGTCAGAAAAAGAAGAATTTACTTGGGGAAAAATAATTTCATGCCAGTTATAATAGATCTGGAGAGTGAGAAACAGACAAATTAAAACATCACCTTCCCCACGACCACAACTTTTTTTTCTCCAGATCAACTTCACTCCTTAATTCCTAGGTTCTCTACAACCCGCAGCCACACCCAAAAGGTGCAAGGGGGATGGGGAATATGGGGTTATTGTGAGTACCTAACAGTCCCTCTCTGTCTCTCCTTTCTTCTTACATTTTTCCCCAGCTCCAGCGTGGGTTTTCTCCACGGGCTGCAGTTCCTTTCCATGGGCCACAGTTCTTATCAGATCCTGCTTCAGTGCAGCCCCTCTAGGGCCACAACTCCTGTCAGGAGAACATGCTACAGTATGAGATCTCCACGGGATGCAGTTCCTGTCAGGAGAACCTCCTACAGCATAGGTGCAATTCCTGCTAGGACCACTTCCTACAGTGTGAGTTCTCCATGGCCACAGTTCCAGTCAGAAGAACCAGCTCCAACGTGTTTCCCCGGCTGTTTCTCGCCCTCTTCTTCCTCACACCTCACTGGCAGTGCAGCGGTTTGCCCTTTGCTAGACAGTTTCAAAGGTGCCAACACCTTTGCTGATCGGCCAAGTGAGCAGAGAGCCCCTGGATGATCCGGCTGGAACCGGCGGGACGCGGCTGTGCTTGGCTCGAGCAGCCTCGAGCCTCCCCCCACAGGTGTCTCCCCGCACAGAGGCCGCGGCACGCTGGCGGCACCCGCCACAGTCGGCCAGCCCCACCTTTCGGGAACCACCCGTTAAAGGCACAGCGGCTCCCACGGAAAGAGGTCCCAGTTAGGCCCGACCTTGCGGCCTCCGGAGGAGATAGGGGAGCAGAGCGTGGGGAATATGGCAGGACTTGGCTGCCCCTCGAACCTTCTGGTGCAGGAGCTGGGGAAAACAAATACAGCTGGGGAACCAGCTGCAAAGCAAAAGCCAGGAGCAGGTACCAATTCAGTCGCTGAGTTTTCTAATCGGGATACTCATCTGTGAGCTGAACGTGAAGTTCACTAAAATTCAGGGCTGTGCTGCAGCTGAACATGTGCTTGCGTGGTCCTCCAGGACAGCAGTGATTTTCCGAATCATTTGTGCTATTGGAGTTATTAAATAATCAGTTTCACTGTTTATTCTGCTCCTATAGAAACACTTATGCACTGATACATACATCTTTACAGTTCTCCCCCACAAAGAAAAAGATGAGCATGCTTAGTTGGAGACAAGCTGCAGTTATGTGGAAGACAGACATATAGCCTTTTCTTGACTTTTGGAAGTACTGTCTCATTAAAAGGAAAAACCGTGGTAGATTTTACTCCTTCCTTAGGAAATCACTGATCTCTTAGAATTATTATATAATACTGTTTTTATAAGAAGCTTCTTTTGCTGAAGCTTTTGCATCTTGCTTATTGTGTTGCTGTAACACAGTATTGATTTGGTAGTGATATATTTTAGAAACAAAGAGCTGAATATCAATATTCTTTGATAACAGGAGGAGAGATGGAGTCAGCGTGTTCTCAGTACAGACTATACTGTGGGGCACCTGCTCAGGTATGATAAACACTCCCTGAAAAAGGAGAATAACTTTTTTCAGACCAGACCCTTATGTGTATAGTGTGTGTAAGTTTTTAGAATAAGTTAATGAAAGAGTATAAGAGTATGCTATGAAAGTTCCAGGTCCATCTTGCAACAGAAGTCATACCCATGGGAATATGAGATTAAACTACCTCTGTACACAGCTCATACGTGTATATCAGGTATTCAGTCTGTAGAGTTTGCAACGACACAAAAGGCTACATACATTTCAAATACATCCCGTTATGATTCCAACGTTTCAGAAAGAAATTGAGAATTAGGATGTGTCAAAATGAAAATCTAAAAGAAAACACTAAAACTACTACATGTAGTAATCTAAAACAGAGCCGAAACAACTCAGAGAAACTTCTCAAAGTAGGACACAAGCTCATTGTTTCATTTCTTTACAAGTTTTAGAGCAATAACTTGTAACACTGTTTATGGTGCCTATTATGTAAATAAAACCCAGGAAAATAGACGCAGCCTATTTCAGCAAAAATGTGGATGAACTCTTAATAGTATATTCTCTACATACTTTGTTTTCTGCCTGGTCTCAATACCCCTGTGTGTTCTTTGAATATGAGACTCTAACTTAAAAAAACCCTCTCTTGTAGACTACATGACAGTGATACTCTAATTAGTGTTGTTCCTGCAAGCCAACAAAAATTCTTTACATTTAAAATGTGAGGGTCTAAACTTTTATTGGACCTGATTACTATAAAATCATAGGTAAGACACTTAATGAAGGTAATGCCAGTATCAAGGACATTTTAAGTCAACATTTTAACAGCTAGAGCCCTGATAGCTTTCCAGAAAGTTTTTGTTTTCCTTAATTTTTAAAGCGGTTAATAAATCCATGGAGACTAATTATGGGGCATGGATATTTTTACTAAGAAACTGCATGGTAGAAATGCTAGAACAATATTAATATATATACATAGCATGCATAACAAGCTAGAAAAATCTTTTTTTCTTCATTTCATCTGAAAAATTCCAGAAGTTTCACATTGCATTTGGCTATACAAAATCACTGAATTTTTAGTGCCTTCTACCATAATTCCTTCTTATCATATTTTTGTCCTGGATTTAACTGTGGCTTTTCTTAGGATTTTCTCTGCAACTCTTTTGACATCTCAGGGCTGGCTCCTGGTTGGAGATGCCTGCTTCTGTCCTCACACAGATTTGGAGTTTGTGAAGTAATACTTTTTATGCATATCTAGGATTCCATGTTAGCATCAAAGAAATGAGCAATGGATGAAAAACATTTCTAATATACTCTCTCAGGAAGTAGAAACAGACATAATGATTACCATGTATCATAAAGGTGACCTGGAGTCCATATTCAGAAGTATGACCTCATTGTGATGTTGTCTGATGAAGCACAGTTTCACATCCTGGAAAATGTAAGTTATGCTATCCTGAAGACAAGATTGAAATTGGACTGGCATTTCCTCCAGATGTTTTCTTTCAACAGTTCTCTTTCAACCACTGTTTCAGTTTGGTTTCTTGGAGTTTGGGGTTTTTTTGTTTTGGTTTGGATTTGGTTTTGGTTTTGTTTTGTTTTGTTTTTTTTTCCTTTTTCTTTCAAGAAATAAGGGGGTCTTAGGAGTTTGTTTCCTATTTGAAACATAGCCATTGTCACTGCTGAAAGAGCATGCTCCGCACACAATTCTTCATAATTTGGGCGCTCTTTTCCTAGTGCTCACTTTTCCTATCCTTTCAGCCTCAGCAGCATTTGACCCACAGATTCTAAACTATTAATTGTCCAACTTTCACCAGTCATTTACCATGCATATCTTTTGTTACAAATTACTTTAAAAAATGTAAAAAGAAAAGAGATAGAGAACAAAAATCTCCCCCGCTCCTCTCAAAATATTCAGTCAGTCAAGTGTCCCTGAATGGACACCTTTGGAAAGTAACAGCTATTAAGGCAGTCCCATGTAACAATGGTCTCATTGTATTGACATAATATCTACTTTGGTCTGCTTTGGTTAAATAACCAAAGCTTGCACTTTTAGCTTGTCCTCTGGTTTATCATGCCTATCAGAAGCAACAGACAAATGTTTAACTTACAGTTGCTTTGCAGCTAAGAAATAAATGTAGGCAAAATGCTTTGGGATTCTGTTCCTTTCCCATTGCACCCAGTCTTTTCAGCAGACATAGAGAACCTATGGAAGAATAGAAATATGTAAAAAATAGAAACTCACAATATCAAGAGATGGTCAGGATTTTTTTTTCTGTAGAGAGATTAATATGTTGAAATGAAAAATAATTGCAGGAAAGGGACAATTTAAAGAAATCATTCATTTTGGGGAAAAAAAGGAAAATTAAATAATTTTTATGTTTCAATTCTCTGAACATACAGATTCACTTTTCATGTCACAATAACTGTATCAGACCTAAACTATTCGTATCAAACCTAAAATATTTGTTTTAAAAAGTAAAAATAATGAAAAATGCTACAACTGTGCTGATTCACACTTCTGCAATGAAAGACGGAGATGGTACATGAAAACACTCTTTGAATTTGAGATGGGAAAGTTTCAAAAGCTCATCAATTCCTTTGGGATGGAAAAAGAGGTTATTGCCCAGCTCCACTCAAAACTAATCATTTATGGTTGCATCTGGTCTTGCAACTCGAAAATCTTAGACAACATTCTAAGAAAAAGGATATTCAATGCATTAATCACACATACACATACAACAACTGATTTTCAGTCTTAACTATCTGTAAACCAATGGAGTCATTAGTTAAGCTGGTGTTAGCTACAATGATCTGTTGTTTACTTCTCATAGTCAGGTTGCCATAGTCATTGTCTGTATGGCACCATTGTAAGCTTAAATACTGGAAAGCTCCTTTGAAAGCCTGTCTTTATTTCACCAGCAGAGGTATTCAAGGGAAGAAAAAGCTTTTTTAAAGTGTTTCCTAAAAAGACAGCACATGAGTGTGAAGACATAATTTATCAATTAAATGAGAAGCTTCTTCCTCTTTAACTGATTCCAAATGAAATTCAGATCTCTAAAAAGAACATAAGCAAAATGATAAAAATTAAAGACTCTTGTTAATATTAGCTTCATTTTGGTGTCTCAGACATCTCTGCTTAATTATACTTGTCAGTGGACAATATATCCTCTTTGTGCAAGCTCACATGTATCTTAGAGGGAAGATAAAGGTTCTTGAAGAGACTTTTAGCAGTAAGTGTAATATTATATTTGCCTTCTATAATTTCTCAGATGACAGGGTATGAATAATAATTTTTTTAGACCACTGGGGAGTGGAAAACAAGAAAAACAAGACAGTTCTGGTCTGACCAAAACCCTAGATTTTCTGTTTCAGTGAATTACAAATGTTTAGAAAAGATAAATTTAAAATACATCTACTTAAATACATCAAAAATTTCAAAATGAAACTTTCAACCCTTTCTAATTAAAAACAGGAAACCAACTGCTGATCTTTTTTTTTTTTTTTTTTCCTAATTGAGAGTAGATTTGGAGACACTTTCATAAGCAGTGGTAGGCCTACATGACACAAAGGAGACCAAGGACAGACACAGCTGAAAGAAGGCGTGTACATGAAGGGTCTGATCTGGTTCACTGCTCAGACACAGAACAGTCTCAGCATAACTGAGGCAGTGGTATGATTCAAGAGTGAGCAGCAAGAGATGAGGACAGTCAGATGAAGTGCATGCATCTGCTAAAAAAATGCTTGCCAGACTATGGACTAATATACTTTGTCACTTAACAAACCAACCCAATTGCTCCTCTGAAATTGTCTTAGATGGCAAATCAATGTCAAGCAGAACAGCAAGTCACTGTGGTATTTTGCTTCTAGCTTTGTTAACTCACAGAGGACTGTCTGTGAGACTGTCTGTGAGACTGTCTGGACTGTCTGTCCAGAGAGGTGCTGTCCAGATTTTATAGTGGCGAGATGTTTTGGGAATAATTTATTTTTATTATTTCAGGATAACTTTATATATATAAATACATATTTCCTTTGTAAATAGGCGTACTTTGGCTTCCAGTGTTGGTTACACCTTTTCTGCAAGTTTTCCTAATTCCTAATAAAACTCAAGTTCTCTCTCTAGTACACCAGTTTGTCAGTTGTGCACTGATTTTGCTCTCTGCCTAGTCCTGCACCTGGTTGGTATTAAGAACCTCAAATATTTATCAAAATATGGATTTCTCACACCAGTAGATTTACATTCCACTGATTTCACAAATGTCTGGTGGATCATGATCACATCTACTCTAGCAAAGTCTGGGAGAAAACAGCCACATTTCCTTTTGACAGATGAGGTACAATACATTGTCATCTGCATCGTGTAAGCAGCTATTTATGTGCCAATAACTGAATCCCAGAGATTTATGATCTACCTTTTCTTGTCAGCTAGGATCCCTGCTACCAGCTCAATGCCTTCTTTAGCAGTTCAGGGGCCACTAGACTGGAGGTTCTACAAAGTCCCTATAACTTTCATCAGTGTCTCTCCCTAAACTCTCCCAGCAATACGGTAATTTGTCTTTGAGTACAATGAGCACCTTGCGCACATTTACCCCTTGCCTATGTGACACTCACTGAGAAGGTACAACACCAAGCGCAAGGAACAATTCATCTAATGAAGGGTTAGGGTGGGGGTTCTCCCAAGAGGTTAGAAATACAGCTGCAAAGAGATTGTCCAGATGCAGTCACATGGTTCTTGCATCAGCTATTTGCAAAATGATAGACTGAAGATTGGTCTTGAGAGAGAGTAGAAGAACAGAGATGTGTAGGTCATAACCTTGCAAGGGGAAAGGTGTCTGGGAAACTGTCCCCCATCATTAAAAGGATAGAGCTTTGTGCCCATTTTTGTGAATAAGAAATGAACCCAGGAATTGCAATGAACTCTTTGCAAAAAGCGTAAAAGTCCCCTGAAACTGGCTAAGTGGTCAGAGTGGTTATGATTTCCCACCAACTAAACCCCAAGGCAGCAATTCAGGTTTGAGTCATGCTTGTTTAGCCGCTTTCAGAATGATGGTGAAAACTTCTTGACTGGTAGAAATGCAGATTCACAGCTGCAATTGATTGGTTTAACTCTTTTGATGTCAGTAGTTGGAAGGAAGATGAATAACAGCTGTTTAACTCCTTTACACTAAACAGTCACTGCTCCACATCAGTGTGATCTAGGGAAGCCCTCTGATGCTTCCAGAGATGAGGACTTAAAAAGATACTTTGCTGACTGACTGACAAACCATCACATCTTGCAATGTGCTGATCTCATTCAAGGAGCTACACATCTGCATGTGCTTAGTAGCAGAAGATTTATATTGCTCTTGTGCTGCCTCGGTGTCCTGCTCTGGTAGTTGTTCTGCATTTTGCAGAAGTGTTAAACTTTACATATTTCCATCAATTGAATGGAAATGAAAGGGGGGGTTATTCCACGAAGCTTAAAATGCTGTGTTCTGAATTTTCATTAGAGGATGGTACTCTACCATCTCACAGTTATTTCTAATGTCTATAATATTTGGTAGTTGAAATGATACCGGATTTGTCTTCCAGTTACCATAAGCAATGTTGTAACTAAACTTTTCAGTTTGAAGGCATGCTTATGATCTTGTTTCTCTGCATCAAAATACCCTTATACATAGATTATTACAGCAACAGGGAAGCCCCAGTATTTACGGGTTTTCAATAAGGCAAGGCTGTAGGTACAAGTAACAGCTTTGACTTCAGTACACACACAACTCAGTATGAGCTAAATCAAGAGTTGGTGATTGATTCCTCAAAACACACAGAGTAAAGCTCCTCACTAAGATCAAGGGAACCTTTTCAAGGCCTGCTAAGTACCAGATCTCTTTCATGATGATCAAGTTTTTCTTTGTTTCTATTCTGTCTGGCGGAATGGCTGGTAACTTTATCAGCAACTGAAGAACTGAACAGGAATGTGAAAAAAGTTATTCTAAAATGTTAAAAAAAAAAAAAGAAAAAAAAAAGAAAAAAAAAAGAGGAGGCTTGCTCTGATTTCATCCCACGCAGAAGGAAGAAGTCATCAGCAGTGAGTGACTGAGTCAGCAGGGGTAGGCCAGGCTCAGGGCTGGAAGCGTTTTAGACAAGGCTGGATGTGGCTTTGAGCAACTTGGTCTAGTGGGAGGTATCCCTGCCCGTGGCAGAGTGGGTGATGAGGATCTTTAAGGTCCTTTCCAACTCATGAGACTCTATGATTCTTATGACTGTCCTCTGCTGCTAGGGTAGTGGTTTCAGGGCTCAAATACCTTGCTCCTGTGGTGGGAAAGGAGGGTGCTAAGGAAGATCCCCCTCAATGCAGGGATGATGTAGCAAGGTTTACAAGCACAGGGCTACTGTTTGTTTGGGGTTTTTTTCTAAATCTGAAAGGATAATGTAAGCCTCACCACACAGTTTCCCTCCTAGAGAGGGGCCTGGACGTGTGTTTGGTTGAGACAGGCTCCGGCAGCAAGAAACTGAACTGGGCCCAGGCGCTGCGGTGAGTTTTGGGGGGCAGCCTGATTGTTCTCTCTTCCTCCTCTGCCGCCGAAATGCTCCCCACCTCCTCCAGGCCGCCCGCCGGGTCGGCACACGGGCAGCTCTCCCGCGCCGCCCTCCGGGCAGGTGTGCCAGGCCGAGGGGAGCCGACCCCCTCGTTGCTCTGCCGGGGACAGAAGTCAGGATGGCTACGTCCCGCAGGGCCGTGACCCGCTCGGGGATATGGGGTCCCGGAGACCATATCCTCCCAGTGCCCGCGGGCTGTGCTCCCTTCCGCAGTACCCTCGTGGGGGTGGACGGGGCGGGGAGAAACCCGACCCCTGCTGCCTGGGAAGGGAGAGGGGCTACTGCTGCGCGGGAGGAGGTGGCGCGGCCAAGCGACTCCCCTATCAGGAGGGGACACCCCCACCCCGGGCTGTGAGGGGTGCTGCCCCGCCCGGCCTGCCGGTAGCAGAGGCAGCGCAGGGCGCTGGCTGCCGCCGTCCTGGGGCAGGGCAGGGGCGGGGACGCGGCGCTGCCCTCTCTCCGAGCGGGGGAGCAGAGCGAGGCGGGAAGCCGGCGCCGGGCGCCCGTCTGCCTCCGGCCGGCCGGAGCCATGCGGAGCTGCGGGAGAGCGAGGCGGACTGCGGGCTGGGCCGCCCCGCTGCTCCTGTTGTGGCAGTGCCTGCCGACGGCGCGGCCCTATAACCTGGACACCCAGCACCCGCTGCTCTTCCGAGGGGGCAACGGGACACTCTTCGGGTACTCGGTTCTCTTGCACCGCCACGGCGAGGAGAGATGGTGAGTCCGTGGCAGAGCTGCCCCCCTGGGGGGCCCGTCGCGCCTTCTGTCGGCCACGGCCGCTCATGCTGCCTTCTTTCTTTGCCCCGCAGGCTGGTGGCGGGCGCCCCCCGGGCCAGCTGGCCTGCCAACAGCTCGGTGGTCAACCCCGGGGCCATTTTCCGGTGCCGGATCGGGAGGACCCCCCGCGGGCGGTGCGAGCAGCTCCAGCTGGGTGAGTCGGCGTTGAGAGCGCGGACGGGGAGACGCGGGGGGTTGACCGGGACGGTCAGCGCCCGCCCGGCCTCCGCGCACCACGGCTCCTCTGCCGTAGCCCTCAAGGCAATGAGCTTCGGGCGGCTTCTTCTGGCGCCCTTCCAGATTAAGCGGGCGTTTGTATGTCGCTGAAGGGCGAGACCCACGCAACTGACGAAGAGCAGCAACGGTGGCACCTTTTTTTCCTGTAGGCAGAAGGAAAGGCACCGACACTCAATTTCGAGAAGTCGCGTGTTCCTGTTGCCAGAGTTTTCTTTCGCACTTTTCAGCACCCAGTACAAAAAGCCTTGTGAGAGTTTGGGTCTGTGTCTCGTACTTCTGGGCAACAAGCTAGTGCAGTTTACAGAGCAACGGACGAGTGTAATAAGCTCAGAAATGGGGGGGGGGGGGGGGGGGGGGGGGGAGGGATGTCCCAAACCCTTCTTTTCTTCTTCAAACCCTCCCCTTCGCCAAACCCACCCC
>JANHGN010018032.1:0-50415 GCA_024605025.1 Megaceryle maxima
AGAAGCAAATTACAAATTTCTTTTTATTTAACTAAAAAATACGTTTTTCAAAGCAATGCTGCTTTTAAAGAAGCTTAACTTAATCAAAGATAAATTTTCAGTCTTTCTTTGTTAATAAACTGTGTTAAACATGACTATGAGTAAGAAACAAGAAGTAAGAATATAATGTGATATTATTATCACTATGAAAGTAGTTTGTTGACCAGAAGCTCGAAATAGTAGAAATACAGAAGTACACATATTTCTGCATTATTAACAAAGAAAAAAATTACTCTAAAGTGGAAACACTAGAGAAAAAATCCCAGTTGGCCAGAATCTAGTTACACTGTCAGTACTCCTGCTACAGCAGTTATCTCAGCACTATAATTATGACTTTCACAATGATCTTTTTTTCCCCTCCAGTTTCAAGTGATGATGCCATAATACTTTTTCATATTTACTTACACAACTGAAACTAGAATATCACCTCTAAAGTCAAGGACTTGCCTTGCTGCTGATTAGCACTGATCTCTATTGTATGCCATTTGCACACACAATAGTTTTTCTGTTTTGACATCAGGATGGAATTACTAAGGGATTTCATTGTCTTCAGATCAACAGGTGCAGAACTGTAGTTTGAATGCTGTAGTTACCAGACTAGCAATCAATGGTCTTAAGTTGTAGCATTCACATTAAAATGCTAATTGACATTGATACCTTCCACTAATGTATTCAATTCAATTGTGTACTTTTAGTCCAAGAAATGTTGATACATGAGACTGTACCACTAGTTTCAACATAGTACAGACATATATCATCCATAGAAGAATTGAAACAGTTAAACAAAGCCTTATAATCTGATTAGATTTTGGTTGCACTGATACCCGCTTTTTTGAAATTGCACTGAAGTCTAAAGAACATTTTGATTGCTACTACACATAAAGACATTTAATGCATTTCAACCTTAAGGTAAATCACAGTTGTAGTAAACAATCATAGTCACCTTTACTCACATAATCTCTAAACTACATGAGATCAAGGATTCACAGACCTTTGGAAACATTTCTGTTAACTAGAAAAGGGCCATGTTGTCACAGATTATTGGAACACAGGTTTGTTTTGTTGTCTGAGGGTTTTTTGTGGGGAGTGGAATATTTCAAAACAGAAGCCAAACTCCAGTCTTCAGATCTAACTTGCATCGCTTTAAAAGCTTTGATGTGAAGCTTTATTTCAGAACCATCTCCAATAAAAATGTTTAGTTCTATTGTATCCACCAGACTTTTCTGAAGAATTAAGAGAATACTTGCACTTGTAATTTATTTGTCTTAAACTGTTATTGACACAGGAGTTAAGAGGTGAAATTCATAATTGCTTGTGGCCTTTTACTGTGTGAATTTACTTATGAGATTCTGCTCAGCTCTGGGTTCTCTGGCTAGTATTGCATACTAAACAATGTGACTGGGTCACATACCACTTGGTCTCTGCATTGCTGATTGGCAACTATCCTTTCAAGACCTCACCAACAGGAATAGCAGTTTCCCTTCACATCCAAAATTTCTGTTAGCTCGTAAATTTCAATAAGTCTCCAAAATATTTCATGTCTTACTTGGGCAGCTGCTTGCTTCACATCTACCAAACTCTCAGGGCTTCCCGTAATCTCAGGCTCTAGACAGGAGCAAAGGCTGCATGTCAAGCTTTTGACTTTGGTAAGTGCCTCTTAAGGGAAGGTTTTAGAAGAATTTGCCCATCCAACAAGACATGCTAAAATCCCAAGCTATGACTTCTAAGATATCAGCATAGCAGGCAAGCTAGAGCAGCTTGGGAGGGAAGTGCAGATCACAAAAGCTTAAGGAATTCAATTTCAGGTGATTAACACCTAACAGATGTACCATGAATCTGCTCACAAGAAGTTCTTATCTTCTTACTGCTTTAAGACTGTTCCTTTTTGTGATAATTAGCATTCAAGTGTTCATATTTGTGCTGTGTTGTAATGACAGCCTCAATTCTAATGAACTTTACTCCCAACCGAATCCAAACTATACCTCTGAATCCTAACTTTACCTCTGAAGAATAGTAATTTATTTATAGACTTGGATCTAGACTCCAGGAAAGTACCCAGATAAGCAGTGAAAGTGCTAAATCAATTTTACAATAGGGCTAGACGAACATCATCATGGTCTAGCCTAACATATGAGAACCTCTATTTGCTCAGAATTAGTATATTCTGTTTGCAAAGGAGCCTCAGAAAACGTTAATATTCAGCATTTTGTAGTTCTCTTACTTGTGAGTGATATTTTCTACCATGAAATGATAAAAGTTTTACAAAGAAAAACTCATAGGCTTTTCAGCTGAATATGGAAAATGTGATTTTCTGCATTTGAATGCAATCATTTGTTCTCACAAGTGATCTAACTTCAACATTCAAATTCAGAATAACTGAATCTGGGACACAAACATGAGTTTAGGTAAATATTTGGTACACAGACATGTGTAGGAAAAAAACCCAATTTTCAGTACAGTCAAGCAAAGCAATATGATCAGAATTGATTTAAATGCTTTAGTACAGACACTGGCACCTGACTTTGATAGCCACTGTGGAAGCAAAATGGAAGCAAGTAAGTGAAAGCAGTATTCAAAGAACGGTTGATCAAACAGAATTTTCCATTTCAAAGAATTTTGTTTTAATTTACAAACTATATATATATGAATTTTTCTGACACTATGCATAAAAAGTGTACTTATTAAGGATGCTGGATGAATGCAGTCTAATTGAAAAAGAAACCTTTATTTTCCAGGAACAAAAGAATAGCTAAGATAAAATATTCTGTACTTCTCAGAGGCAGGGAGTTAAGAAGATAAGTTCTGTCAGAAATGTTGTAGATTGGTCATAATTTTTTGCCTGTCTTCTTTTTTTTTTTTTATTCAGGTTTTCCTATCATTTTTCATTTTGCTAGGGAAGAAAAATAAATAATGGTTAATGGAGATGAAACAACCAAACTAACCATGTATTGTGGATGCCAGTCCTGAAAGCAAGTGTTGTTTTTGCACCCAAAATTAGGTTGCTGTATATGTTATTGCTTGACTTGGTGTAAGAGTTACAAGAAGCCAATCAAGTGAATAAATGCATTTCCTTTAGTCATTTCCAATGACACTCTGGTGTCACAAGATGGGTTTTGCAGGATGGGTTAAAACAAAGATTTGCAGTGAAGAAAATCAATGTACACAGAATCTCTAAGTCATAAAGGCATATAAAAATTCAGAGTTTTTCCTTCTCTTCTACTGCTGGAAATCAATGAAGTATATTACAAAAAATTACCAAGTCCTGGATATAGCTGCCTACACACTGAGCACACCACACACTACACACTGAGCACAAATCCTATAAGGCAGCGTATAAAACTAGACTCTTCTTCCTGGTCACTAATGACTAATTTAAATTAAACAAAATGAATAAATATTCCCATTGACTCCCTCATGAACTGAGGCCAAAGAAAAATTTACCTTTCAGGAACATCCCCAGTAAAAAGTATACAATGGTTTCAATATGACAATAAGTGGCACACAGATTATTGCACATTTATAGAGATTTATTGGAAATATTTTATTAGACTATTTTATAATGCTTTGTATTGAAGAATAAAAAGTATGGTCTAAATTCTATTACAGTCACTGCCAATACTCTTTTGTCCCCAACACCAGTCAAAACATGAGCTGGAAAACCTCTGTTATAATTGTTATTTGTGCTAGATATGTGTATCATCAATGCTCCCTTCAACTCCAGTTAGGAAAGAGAATGTTTTTAACAATGAGTTGCAAAAACAGTAAAGTCATGTTCCTAAACTGGTAAATGGCCTTTTGGACAGAAAAATGATTTATTTATTTTTTTAACTTTTCTCCTGGCATAGTTCACTTATTAAATCCATCTGCTGCTTTCATTTAATTACTACAGAATTAAGCAATTCCGTTATCCACATGTGACATAAGAGTTGTATTTTCTGGAAACTATTTCTTTGTGACGATAAAAAACCTTTATGATAACACTCTCATAACTGGCATTCACACACACACACGCACGCAAACAAAAATACCATGCAGCAATAAATGCCAGAATTAAGAAAATACACTTTTACTCTGCCAAAATTTGCAGTTTACACAAGGTGTAATGGGTTCCCCCATTTTCCACTTTGCTCTTCAACTCATCTTCCTTCCTCCTTACAGTCATCTTCCTATCATTTACCATTTCAATGTCAACAAGGAACAAAGATGTCTTGAGTGAGCCAAGAATAATACACTGTTGTTAATCTGTACTCATAAATAATATTTAAATTTTTTTCTTTTACTTAATCAAAAAGTTGAAAATTCATGCTTCACTAGGGCCATCTGTGGAGTTCTTTGGGGACTTGAGAAGAAGCCAAAATTTTGCATAGCCTGTCTTTAAGGCCCAAATTCCAGAGGTGTTGCAGATCAGCTAGGGATCAGACTAGCATAAAGTCACTTTTCATGAGCCATATCTTTGAAAAGTAAATGGTTAATGATGCTTAGCTGATAGACCCTGTTCCCAAAGAAGCTGTATAACCTATTGTATACCTGCAAACTGAATCAGGCAAGTTAATTAGGACAATCATTTATAGAGTTTCAGTTATTTCCCTGTAAAAGAGTTTCAAAGGCTGGCTCCTGAGCCTGAAGTTAAAAAGCCTGTGGTAGCAATGATGTTACCCTTGTGAAAGGCTTTAACTGGAGCAATGAAAGGACCTGTTATGGTTCTCCTAGCTCAGCAGGTGTGAAGGCAACACAAAGGACATTCACAGAGGAATTCCCTTACATGAAACTTAATCAGACTCATTCTGAGTGTTGCACACCACCAATTCCACTGCCTGAGGACTGAATGGTGGACAAATTCAGATTCATTCTATTTTGCAAATGCTTCTGAAGAAAAGTATTTAATTTTGAAGTTACCAATTCCTGCTGTCACTTTTATTTCATTTCAATTTCATTCTTTCTTTCTGCTTCTGATCGTTTTCTGATTTGTTTGCTGACGCTTCGTTCAGCAAGGTCCTAAAGTCCAATTAATTTAAATATGTTTGTCTGAAAGTCAGTTGAGTGCTTTTGCATTCCTTTTAGTTTACTGTAGCTAGCTTTATAGAAAGAAAATTCAGAGGAAGCAGCAACACAGGCCAAAAGCCTGAAGTTAAGGTGCAGATCAAGACCTTCAGTGTTGATGAATATTTTGATGCAGTGTAGAATCTATTTAAAAACTGATGCTGAAGCTAGCATGAACTGTAGTTTCTGCTCCTTTTTACTTATCTAATTTAAGCTTGTTAATTAGGGTATGGAATATAAAATTAATTCATTTTTAAAGTAATTAGAAATATATATTTTATTACAATTTTGTAATGTAGAAATACAATTTTAATTTGAGGAAGTAATTGAACAGATTCCCAAATTAAAATAAATGCTTCAGCAACTTTTTAGCAGACAAAACAGAAAGTACTTTTGCTACTCTAACTTAAAAGCAGCTGCACTTTACAGTTTGAGATATCTAGGCTGACTATTACATGCTAGAGGGCATCATTTGGTATGGCACTGACTTAGATTCATAGGCCTAGCCAGCAGATTTCAAAGTGCATCACTTTTTGAAAAACATAGCCATTATCTGAAAATATTACAAGAACCACAACACAAGGCTTTCATCAGGATATATGTTCATTATGGTTTATTTTGCAGTTCACATAAATATTTAAACTCCTAGGCGACAAATATGATTTTTGATATGGCTAGTAAAAGACTTCCTTTAAAAAAAAGGATCTCAAGCAAAATTCCTTTCTTTGCTGTAAGTCTTATTATATCCTTCATTTGATATCTGTTGTAGTAAAACCCACAAAATATCCCAGAAGAAATCAAGCATCTAACATGCATAATAAAAAAATCCCCTAAAAAGCAACCCACTTCCACCTTCTATTTCTAAAATTAAATTTTTATGTACCTTTTTTATGTGCAGTATTCATAAAAGCCATTTTCATTTTCTGGTACTTCCAAGATTGCTCTTTCTTTGAATAGTAACTAATAAAATTCACACAGAATCACAGAATGGTAGGGGTTGGAAGGGAACTCTAAAGATCATCTAGTCCAACCCCACTGGCAGAGCAGAATAACCTAGAGTACATCACAAAGGATAATGAGCATATATTTCAGGTATTTAAATATATAATTACCTGCCCATTTGAACTCTAGAGCACTGAAATTGTGTTTTAGGTTCAACATCAGAAAGGGAAGTGAGTAGAAACACACAGTAGTACTCCATTTTGTGCCATGGCCAATGCACGGGTGATCTTGAGAAGGGTGACTGAATGAGACACCTCCCCAGTACAGCAGCCTTTCTTTAGAACACAGAATGGGAAGAAGGCAGTACTTGTCCCAAAAGACAGAAACACTGTATACTTTTATTTCTATTATATTATATTTTCAGGCAAGGTCATGTTTGATAGCATGGCAATGATTTTAGAAGTGCACAACCTCACCAGATTAAATGTTGATTTCTGTTTCTGGGAGTTATTATTTCTACCTTCCTGCTCAAAGATGTGACCACATTATGAGTTAGTTTATGTTTTCAAGATTTTCTTTGCAACCATGAGCACTAGAATTTTTTTCTAATGAAGTATTCACAATTTCATAAAATCATGTATAACTGTGATGGTACTAAGAAAGCCAGATTTAGAGATTGTTTTTTCTTATCTCTTCTTATGAAACGGCAGTTGTAAAACGCAAAGAGCTAATGCAATGTTATTGACTTCACAGAAAGATCTAAAAAAAGAATAGGAAAAATATTTTCATTTTTTCCAAGTACAGATGTGTATTCCCTAATTTACCACATAAAATTCGGTAAACTGGACTAAAGCAACCTCAGATTCATTAGCAGTTCTTTACTAGAACCCATCAAAGAAGAAAATAAGTAAATATGCAGCACTAACCTTTGAACTGGGAAAGAAGGCTGCAATTTCAACCCTCAGGAGGAACGCTGAGGCAAAGAAACAGATACTTTGCAGACCTAAAATAACCCAAGGAGACATGCAAAGAGCCAACTGTATTTTGTGAAGAACAGAATGTGAAATCAATCTACTATCCCAGTAACACGTGTTGTCAATCTGTATGAATAAAGAAGAGGCAACTACAGTTACAGTTGCAGTTACAGTTGTTCAAGAGAAACAGGAAACTACTGCAGAGAGTCCAGCAGAAGGCAACACAGATGATTAGGGTACTGGAGCATCTCTCTTAACCAGGAAAGGCTGAGAGAACTTGGACTATTTAGTCTGGAGAAAACTGAGAGGAAACCTTATCAATGTCTACTTATTAATGTCTATAAATATCTAAAGGGTGAGTGCAAGGAGAATGGAGCTGGACTCTTTTCAGTGGTGACAAGACAAGGGGCAACAGGTACAAGCTGGAACACAGGAGGTTCCATCTAAATATTAAGAAAAACTTCTTTATTGTGAAGATGACAAAGCACTGGAACACGCTGCCCAGGGACTTTGTGGAGTCTCCTTTTTTTGAGATATTCAAAACCTACAATCCTGTGTAATGTGGTCTAGGTGAACCTGCTTTGGGGGGGGGCGGGGGGGGGGATTGGACTAGATGATCTCCAGAGGTACATTCCAGCTCCAGTGATTCTGTGATTTTGTGATACAGTTAGAAGCCTTAATTTTTGTAAGACTTACTGATATTATTTTTCATTACATGCTCATGAACAAGCTGATAAAGGAACAGTCTGGTGAATCTATTGTAAATGGTTAATATATATTCAGAATAATAAATATTACTTCCTAACAAAAGGATGTCTTCAAGTGTTAGTTTAGGTACTTTACAATTCTTATTAATGAACTAAATAATAAAATTCTGAGTGTATGCTTAATATCAGTACTTTCAGACCTGGAGGTAATGCAAGAAAGCTGAAGAACAGAATAGAATTCAAAATTCTTTGGGCTAATTTGAGACATGTTCTGGAAAACAGTAGAAAACAGTATTCAGAAACAGATAAAAGGCACAAAGATCAGAAATTCTGAGGTATAAGAAAAGGAAAAATTGTAAGGTAGAAAGGGCTTGTTTTATAGGCAGAAAGAAAGAAGAAGAAACATCATCTTAGATGCATAAATGGATAGAAAAACCTAATTTTGAGCAACATGTCTAATTTTGTGTAGCATGCTTAAAGAAAGATGAAGCTGACAGTAAGAATACAAAGCTGAGCGTGAAGTGAAGGTGAGAAAATATGACTATGACCAAGAAAAGACTGAAAGAAGTTTAGAGGAGACTGAGTAGATGCATGACAACAATTTTTAAATCTAGAAAATGCTGTTGCAAAAAGTTAAGAAATACCATCTTTTTATTTCTGTTGTAGAAAGTGTAAACAGTAATGAGTTTCAGTTGCAGAAAGACTTAGGTTAACCCTTGGTGGGTAAGAAGCCTTAAGAAAGGTGAAGCACTGGGGTATTCTGGCCTGAGTAGCTGTGTTGTTCAACACTTGGGGCCTTTAAGATGCATTAACTTTATTCATTTGGACTACAACACCCTACAAAATAAAATATTTTTACCATAAATGAGAAATAATCAGCAAATGTCAGTTCTATACAGGCTGTTGACAAAACCATTTTTCCTCATCTTTTATATACTATATATATCATATATATAATATATGTGATAGCTCTGAATTCCAAAGCTCAATTTTCCCAAGTTTATTCAGATAAAAAGAAACATGATGTGCACACACATCAGATTATTTCTAGTCAGAATGGATTTTATGCTGTGGAAAAATGTATAGTTTTCATAATTTCAGTATCATGCTTAAAATAACACCATGACATCTTCATCTCTTATAACTAAAGCACACACGTGTACATCACATGTACATGTGTACATCACACATATATATTATTATTTCACAACTTCCATCACTGCCATTCAAATCTGCTGATAGTTTGATGATAATATTTAAAAGGTCCTGGATTTATGGTTTCCAAACTGATACAGACAGCTCATCCTCAGCAGGGATTATAGAAAGAAGAAACGTTGATAGACAAGAATCTCACTTCAGATACAGTAATATAAATCCCTCTCTGCCACTCTTTGTCTTCAGATAGGTAAATTAGAACAATAAAATTGATATTATACATATTAGCTTAATCATAGCCACTGCCTCTAAAATATGTTTTCAGAAACCCTCAGAAACACTTTATTGTATACCTATTAGTATGGCCACAGAGTTAAAGGAAGTAATTTTATTCCACAGATAATTATTTTTTTCCTAATATAGTCAGGAAAAAAAAAAAACAACCTACATAAGTCAAAATTACTTTAAGCATATAGTGTCCCATTATAGGACTGTCTTCATGGTATAAACTGAAGCCTATGCTGAGTATTGAAAAGGTATTTTAAACAGCACAAAATGGAAAAAAATTTTGCTTGTGTATAGTTAGAAGAAAGTAGAGTATGATTTGAAAGATCTTCATCACTGTAGGAGGGCCCTCTTTATGCACTTATATCTTGGTAAATTTTCCTCTCTGAATTGTCTCCTTTCCTATACATTTCCCATAGCAAACAAATAGAGATGCTAAATTTCATTGTCTAATTTTTGTCACAATACCCAACAGAGGCAAAGAAAAGGTCCAAAAACTACTCATCTACTAACTTGAAAATCATAAGAGTCGTGATATTTCCACACTCTGACATTTTAGATAGCAAGACTGAGAAATCTGAAGTATCAAATCTGATGAATGGAAAACATTAGGATTTTTTTTTTGTTTCACTAGCAAGTTAAGGGATAGGTTAAAATGACTGAAAGGGTAAAACTTTCCCAGATGTGAACTTTACATGTGTGCACAAAGAAGCATAAATGAAAATAGACAGACCACCATAATGTTTTAAGTGACCAATAGTATTTCTGAGAGAGACAATAACATCTGTTCCATTTTATTCTAGTTTCTGACAAGTACTTTAGACTATGACAGATAATGTCAGACTATGTCATAAAAGACAATAGTGGACTGAGGAAACAGAAATAATACTGTCATGGGAGCCATCAACTCATGAAAGTCCCATCTGCACAATGTCAGAAGAGCGCAGAGCACAAAGGCTGTCAGGAACCCAAAATGTTAACTCAGTGGAAGGTACACCCTCTCCAGTCCTTCCAGGGCTGTGCCAGGAGACTCTCCCATGTCTAGGTGTGACACCCATCCTGATGAGTCAACCCTGGAGCATCTTCTAGACCTTGGATCACAACTTCACAAGACCATGAGAAGAGCTGACTACCAAAGGGATCAGCAGAGTTCCAGCTGGAGAGACCACAGATTCTGTGTCTGTACAAGAGGTGATACCGGTATGTTTGTGTATTTCTACATGGAGACCATGAGTAGGGAGCTTGGCTACTGAGGGACCAGGAGCATCCAGAGCAGCAGTGTGAGTACCCTGTAGTATAGTCTGTACCAGCAACTGGAGGGCTGTTGCAGTCTTGGGGGCTTCTATATCCATGTGCCAGCATCCAGGGAGACTGGGATCCAGGGGCAGATACTGAGTAGACTGAGCGTCTGAGCCCAGCTGCTGGGGGAATCCACCTTGTACATTTGTACATATACATTCTCGCCAGTGAATCTCCATCCTGCTCATCCAGCAAGGGAAACCACAATGTGGCCATTGGTGATTTCTTTTTCTGTGTGGGTTCTTCTCCATGTCTGTCTGTATTGATCTGTATAGCTAGGTGTGTATATATTTGGTGTATGCACATGTCTATGTGTGTGCACCTACTGGGAATACATACTTAGACTCACTCCTGGTTAGATCTGGGGGTGTGGAGCAGCAGCAGCCTTGCCTCTCTTGGGCTGTTGGGTCCAGCCCATATTTCTCATAACAGATATTGCCATTTTATGTTCCATCTCTAACAAAGGAAAGTAGATACAGTTTTGAAAATATGCAAATACATTTTTTTTAAAATATGTGTTCTTTATAATGAGTGACTTGAAAGGGATAAAAACAAAGCAAAACAAACAAACAAACAAAAAAAATATTTCTGAACCTAAGTCTAATTTTCTCTCCAAAATATTTAGACAAATAGTGGTTCTACCTTTGTGTGTCTGGTTCTCCTCCATAGTTTCCTCCCTTTGAAACAAAGCTCAGACCCCTTGTATATCAGTTCTTTCATACTGCTTTCTATTTGATTTGTTTTCAACAGAACTTTAGTTGCAGTTTCAATATCTATCTATCTATTAAATAAACATAGAAGACTCCGAATCAGAAGTTTGAATGAGAGATTTTCCCCTTGCTCAAGTAGTAAGCATCCTGGATATGTTAAAAGCTTCTAACTTTAGATGTGGTTCAGAGTATTTAATGTTGGATCAGAAAAGCATAACTACACGACTACATGTCCTACTGGGCTGCAAAGCTGGCTAAAGTGGCATAGCCACTCTCTAGATGTTCTCCTTTTTCCAGGCTTTCAAGAGGAGTATTGATACATCTGGGTTAAAATCAGGTGAGAACAGAAGAACAATTAAAAAAAAAAAAGTTGTTCTTCATGTAACAGGCAGTAAACTTGAGGATTTTTTTGCCATTGAATACAGTAGTTTTGAAAGAACTTTCATGGATTGCAGAAGAGATCAGACAAGTATTGAGGAAGGAATTCCAGTGAGACCTACCAAACCAAAACAACGTCAGGAAATCCCAAGAAGTGAAAATAGTCATAGGCTGGAAGAGTACTTGAAGGAAATATCTCCTGTACTCTCCTTGTTGTTGTTGTTACTTGGCATGGATGAGTGACCCTAAGCAGACAGTTTTTATTTAAGGAGGGGATGAAACATGACTGAAGGGGTTAATATCTGATACCTCTCTTGTCAAAGCTAAGTCAAAAACCTATATCAAAATGCATTATGCTGTGGAAGTTTTTGGAAGACAGGAAAGATGAACCTATATACTCTTCAATGAAAAAAAAAAAAGACAACCCAAATTTGTAAGAAATATTTAGTTCCTATGGGTTACAAAAAGGGATGCGTTCACATCAGATGGTTCCTCCCGTAGTTACAGAAAATCTACTTTGTTTCTACAGGTTTAATCCATATGAAATTTCTTTATCCTCCTGCTCTGGGTGGAAAATAACCCACGAGCAAGTTCTTCAGGTAGCATTTTAACCACTGTTGATAGTAAAGTAGCTATTTATGTAGTACATACCAAGTAAAAGACATTTTGCTGGCTGTAGACAGCATGTAACTAGAAAATAAAATGTCTGTGCAATTGCACCTAAATTGACATTTCAGCATGAGGGATTATTAGCAAATTACTACCAAAATGGTTGAAACATAATTTTCCATCAAAGTAAATATTAACTTGTATACTTTTTCATTTTATTCAAGATAATGACAATGTAATGCTTTACACATGACAATGTAACGTTTTACACAATATATGTATGTATACATGTATGTTTAATCAAGTCTGATCTGCCTCAGATCATGATAGTGAACACAAAGTAACAAAAAGGGAGAACAGATCCTGGATCAGGTATTCCTGCCTGCAAACAATAGTTCTATCTCCCACACACCTGCCTGCTCCCTCCTCCTAAAAAAGCCTTTACCAGAGGTGATCTATTCACTAACTTCTAGTTTATAGGAACAGTAATTTTTTTCAGTTAAACCAAACTGAATTAAAAAATTCTCTGCCATGCATTTGTACCTACATCTAGAAAAATGTACATATACAATATATCTCTAATTTCTACCGGTAAAATGTTGAGATGAAAGCCATGAAATACTGTTACAGAAACAGTAAATGTATTAATGCACTTCAGCTAAAAGAAGATGAAACTTGGCTTTTATAATATATTCACACAACTGTATTTGACTTGTGCTGTATAATTTCACAACGTGTTAAGATATAGCTACCAATTGAAAACATTGAGATTGACTGTTTAGTAAAAGCAGTAGTTGTAGAAGGTTTCCTTCTTGTTGCTCCTTTATGAGAAAAATCCCTACCAGCATCACAGTGCTCTGTCAGCCCTTTCTGCTTGATATCCACACAACTTTGAGTCTTGCTGGCATTTGATCATCTGATCCCTATTCTGGAATCATCCCCCTTTGACTGTGAGACATTTCACCATCACATTTCACACTGCCTGTGTGATGAGGATGATTCATTGTTCCCTACTCCCACACTGTGCTCCTACCCAAACTGTCAGTCCTTATATCTGTTTCCTATTCTCAGCAAGGCAAGATATTCAGGACACATTTCCTGTAAGCACTCATTGAGAAGGAAGGGCTCTTGCTTTCTGCACAAGTACAAGTATAAAGCATGCTTCAGCTCCCAAAACTTAAAACAAAGACTGGAAATGAGTCATCATGCAAATAGTCTCTAGCTGCATTGTTTTTCAAGTCCTATGTCACTAGAATAATTTAATCCTTTAAATCCCCAGAAATGTGGTACTAGTTAGGATGGAAGGAGGGGAAAAAATGAATGAGGATTGAAAAAAACTAAAAAGTCAAAACAAAGACTAAGTAGCTGTGACTAGCAAAACAAGAAATAATGGACATATTTTCTTTTAATACCTAATGAAACTAGCAGTAATGGTAGAACAAAGATATCATTGTTAATTTGCACTCATTCCTAAAATGTTATGACCACCTCATGAAACAATTCTGGATTAAGTTCAAAGTGTTAACAAACATCTTTAAAAAGTGGTGAGGCCAGGATAACACCAGTATATTATGCCAAAACTCAAAATCATCACATGATGAAAAAAACTCCTTGTTTGACACAAAAAACAAACAAACAAACAAACAAAACCCAAAAATCAGAATGAGTGAAGTGCTGTATTGGGTGATCTTTTAATATTTGCAACAAACAACAGCATCATACACCTGGGATGGAATAACACCATGCACCTGTACAGGTTAGGAGTTGACCTTCTGGAAGGCAGCTCCATGGAGAAGAAATTGTGAGTCCTGGTGGACAATAAGTTATCCATGGGATGGCAATGTGCACTTGTGGCCAAGAAGGCAAATAGTATCCTGGGGTACATTAAGAAGGTTCTCCTCCCCCTCCCACTCTGCTCTTGTGAAACCAAGTCTGGAGGATTATGTCCAGTTCTGGTCTCCCCAGTTCAAGAGGAACAGGGAAATACTAGAGAGAGTCCAACAGAGGGCTATGAAGGGACTTTTCTCTTAAGAAGAATGTCTGAGACACCTGGAGCTGTTTAGCTTGGAGAAGAAAAGACTGAGAGTGGGATCTTATTAATGTTTACAAATATCTGAAGGATGGGTGTCAAGTGTAAGGGGCCAGACTCTTTTCAGAGGTGCAAAGGTCACAAACTGAACATGAGGAAAAACTTTACTGTGAGGGTGACGAAGCACTGGACAGGCTACCCAGAGAGGCTGTGGAATCTCCTCTAGACACTTTCAAAATCTGCCTGGATATGTTCCTGTGTAACCTGCCCTAGGTGATTCTGCTCTGGAAGTGATGTTGAACTCAACAATCTCCAGAAGTCCCTTCCAACCCCTACCATTCTATGATTCTATATTTATTGCAGATATACTATGGTAAAACACAGCACACAGCCACACAGTGGAGTATGCATAGTTTGGGAGGTCATGCTAAGGAAGGAATGAGTCTGAGGTGGAACTACTAGCTCTGTACTGCAGGCATAGATACTCAAAGCATAGTCAGACTATTCATTCTTCTATGTCTGTGATGATAAGAAGGGTTTAAATTTACACTGTTTGGATACTGTGATCTGTATCTGTGAAGTTGCCTATTTCTCATAAAATTAAGCTTTGAAAGAGCCTGTACAGTTACCAATCCTACTTTAAGAAAATACCATACAATAAACAGCAATAAAAGCAAAAAAAAAAAAATATTAAATGATCCCAAGGACTTAATGATCTGTGAACAGTGAAACTCAGTTCATACAGGGAAGAGGATATGCCCAGTCCTGATGGACGAGATTATGAGCCTAAAGCCTATTAATTTTCTTTCCATTAACATCTTCTAGATGAGGTGCTTCCCACATTACTGCTTACAATTTACTTGGTGGGTTGTGATCAGGGCAAGCCTTTTTGGCAAAGGGTAGTTCCAATTCTGAAGAATGAAGAACATAGTTGTGTAAAGTGCTATTTGCTTAAGAAATGTTCAATGGCTGAAAGTGTCACAAAGCAGAAGCAAAAGCAGCAGAATAGGAAAAACTCAATAGCTTTTGCTTCTCTTCCTTACTGCTTTTTTCTTCCTGGACACATTTTAAAAATCCAAACTTGGAGATTAAAACATTCCATCATGGCAAAGACACAAGGAAATTCACTGGCATGTCTAGATTATAGCTGTCAAGTGTGCATAGAGTACTAGGCTGAAAAGCACACCATACGATAGAGACTGCTTGGCTTATGTACTTTAATTCAGTTTTGATTTTCCAATAGCACAAACATGACAAGGTAGCATTTACTCCTGGGCTCAAATTAGTCCTGAGGCCTATCATGGAAATATATGCAACCACTCTCTAGAAGTGAGTCACCAAGTTTTAGAAGTTAAAATGCTTCCAATATAACAATGACAACAACAACAGCAACAAACTGCATATGCACTGCCAAAGGGATACATTGTTCTCACCAGACTGTTTTTAATACATCAATGATCTTTCCTCAAAGAGAACATGTGGAGCAACAACTTCAATGAACAAAGTTAGAGGCTAGAACTGAGCAGGAAATGGTTTTAACAGTTTACAAAAATGGGAACATTTCAACATTATTCCTTTCAGCATTAGAACAGGACCAGTAAGGGTAAGCAAGAGAAATCACAGAAGGCCAAAGAGAGGACAGCTGAAGTTCTTTCCTACAACTCTGAAAACATAACTTTAAATCCCTGTGCTCCCTGGAAAATGGGTTTAACAGTCCTAGGATGACAGATAACATACAATGGTTGATTACCATAGTCTCTATTTTCTCTTTGCTTTATAAAAATGAATAACCATTCATTGTTGCACTGAAAAACTTTCAAGACAAAAATCGGAATAAAACAGACATTTTCCTTAAAAAAAAAACACAAAAAAAAAAAGAACAAAAAAACCCCCACAAAACCAACCAACCAAAACAAAACAAAACAAAAAAAACCTGTCAGAGACACTATCAAATATTGAGGTCTCCCATAGAAATTATATCCAGATCTATGCCTAATAGTCATGGGGGAGATATAACTTCATAGTAGCTGTATTCATAAGGCTACAAAAATACAAAGCAATCCCACCTGATTACAAGTTAGTCCATGCAATAAGTCAGTCTGTTTTCAATAAAAAGTAATTTCAAGTATTTACAGATAGAAACTTCTAACATCAAAGTGAAATACAAGTTGAGAATAGTTTCTCTTTGTTTGACTGGATCATTTGAAAGGAAAAGAAGTTGACATCTGCCAAACAGAGGATGAATATTAGTAATGTGCAACATCACAAGCTGCATATCTCTTCTGGTACAAGACTTTTGTTGTTGGAGGAACATGGTGAGACTATTGTGGGGGCAGATTTGTATGATTCTCTAACGAGGGAGATAGTCACCATCACTGTCTATTAAAAAGACAACCCCTCAATTAATTTTGCTATAGCACAAAACCTAGAATAATACTGTAGGTTTGAATATGTATTACTAAATGTAGCATTTCCCATCCTGGTCTAAACCTTGTGATAAATTCATTACATGCAGTGAGCAACCGCATAATCAAGAAAGATAAAGTTGAGGCATCAGAGATTACCTCAATTTGCAAGCCTGTGGGTCTCATGGGGAAAGCTACAGATGCAGAGGAAAAAGTGAAGGCAGATAGAATAACTCTATCCAGTACAGCACCCATTTTAATTATAAGCAATAGATTTCTATTCACGTAGTTGGCAAGAAACACAGTACAGATGCCAATCACATTACCTATGTGGGCATGATCCACACCAATCAACATAAAATTGGCCGAGCTCTTCTTCAGGCTTACAGTCTATGTGTGGTGTACTTTTAGAGAGTCCCATCCTGGCACTTCTCTGAGTGGTTAATTCTAATGCTCTTAGAGAAATCTAAGTTCCTGAAGGTCATAACTGACACCATGACAGAACTGTAGGCTTTTGACTTCAAGAGTGTAACAGGCCCTTCACAAGGCTCATAGTGTGATATCTACTGCTTCACAATATGCATTTATACCACTAGTGTTCTAGATTTTGAGGAGTTAGTGCACATGCCTTCACTTTACATCTTCCTTCCCTGTGTTTGCTGCCTGCCTTTTGGCGGGCTCATAAAAGTCACCCACTAGTCAGCACAATTTGTATGAGCTAAGAATAATTTGTTACAAGCAAGCTTGTCTCTAAAGTAAAATCTTAATTGACTACTGCTTTTTGAAGCATTATTTTTGAAATGGGATTAGCATAAGACAGTACAACGTCTCCCAGTAATTAGGAAGCACATCTGTAAATCCTCAAGGAGTTTGTGAAATCACCTATACAGGTTTCCTGTTCCTCTCAACAAATTCTCTTCCCAACATCTATTGTAGTTTCTAGGACTGTATGTATCTAGCTGGAATAGACAAACTAATTTAAATATGTAAAAATTAAGGAATGTTGCATGAGGGAAAAAAACCCACTCAGCACTAATCTAAACAAGAGAAGTCCTGCCCTTCATAAACAAACATTTCTATCCACCTCTCTTTAGCTACTTTGCTTTCTAATATGGAACATACGTAACTAACTTTGAGACAATTGGAAGTAAAAGTATTTTTGTCATCATATTATCAACTACATTTCAGGCACACAAGAAAAACAAAGCTATTACTTTTACAGGTCAAATTAACCTTGTATGATAAAGTTAAATGTCTTTTTAATTAATGAAATTTATTTCTCCTAGCAAAATCATTTTGGAATTGCATAATAGTGAATGTATCACCATGGTGTAGGGTAGGAAGGCTCTTCAAGTGACCTGGATAGTCTAGACCAATGGGCCAATCATATGGGCTTCAACAAGGCCAAGTGACAAGTCCTGCACCTAGGCCATAACAATGTGTGCTTCCGTTCAGAGCTTTGTTTTCATTTTTTTACTTGAAAAAGTGCATTTGTTGCCCTTCTTGAAGTGATTTACCTGAACCACCATTTTTTAAAATGCCATGTTTAAATTTTAGCAATTAAGCTTAATTCCATTACATCCTATGCATCTTTCATTATTGTATAAGCATCTGAAAAAGAGTAAAATATAATGCTTCAAATCTGAATAAAGCTTCATTTGTCAGGATAAGAGATTAGGATATTTGTATGCTTGTCAATACAGACATGAAAGACATCTTACATGAATAAAAAGCATCTTTTTTCTTAAATGTTTCAGAATCCAAAAATAAGAAGCCTCCTACTTAAGGCTAGGTAACTACAGATTGGCACACTGTTCATTTTTACATAAAACCCCAAAGACTGAAATATTTCATAATAAAATATTGTATTTCAATTAATGATGCTAGCTTAATTTACAGCTCTCTATGATTAAAATTCCACCTGCCTTACAATAATCCATCCTAAAAGCAGGACTTCACTTTTCTATGTAACTCAGCTAACATGATCCTTGCCGGTACCTAGTATATTCCTTAACCCTTACTTCCCTTTTTCCCACTGATGATTTTGCAGATCTCCAAAACATCCATCTTTTTGACAGAACAAAAGGTAGCACACGTTTTGTCTCATTTGTCAGCTGACACACAAGCCAACAATGCTTCTTGGAACAATAAAACCTGGTGAATATCACTCATTGCAACTTCATCTACATTTAAAAAAGGCAACTTATTGTGTCTCCTTTAACAGCTGCTGTGCCTGTAAGCTCACTTTCCTCTACAACTGATAGAAGTTAGCCAGCAGTTACTGAGGACATGAAGAAAAGCTACCGAAGAAAAGAACAATATCCTGCATCTTTTTTTTTCTATCCGATGTAGAAACTAGCAACTATGCAGAAATGGGCATTGAAAGTGTGGGAAATTAAAAAATGTCACATTCAACTGTCATTCCTTGATATTTTAAGATAGGATAAAGTATGCAAAGCTGGTGTATTAGAACTCTAACAACATTATATAAGGGCATCCCACAATCAGCAGCTTTAAATGCAATGCAGGATACCTGAAAGCTGGTGGTACATCTGGCAACATTTGTTTCTGAATAATAGCCTAGAATGCATATACTGCCAGGGCAGGTAGGAAGAACTAATGCAAAGAATATACTGTAACATTAAAAAGTACTTCTTTTTTTTTCTTTTTTTTTTTTTTTTTTTCTATACAGGCTGGCTTTTGTGAATAAAATAGCTCCCTGAGACTTGAAAATAAAATAATATTGATATTTTGTGCATAGAGATGCAGTTGAACTGAATCAGTAGCAATGTCAATATGGGGAACCCTCACAGTTTAGCACATATGAACCAAGTAGTTTTTAACTAATTTCGTGATTCCTATTCTGATTCTGTGCTGGATAGGCAAAATACACATGATGAGAAGAGAATACAGCTCTGACATGGCAAAGGTAACTATGACTGTCAGTTAACTTACAATGCAAAATTAAATGGTACAACTTTCCCTAAACCTGGAAGAAGTTATCTAGACAAGATTTTGTCTGTTTGAATGAAGGTGCAGTTTCTTACTGTGGTTTATATAACTGTGTTCACATATGCCTGAAAAAAAACATTATCTTTTTTCCTCCAAAGATGTTAGTAATAAGCTTAGTATGGTGTTCACTATAACCCCTCAAATACTCTTTCACTGAACCACTGCCATCATTTTTAACTTATTTCACTATGTTGATTCCATGTCATCTTTAGAACTTGTAATTCTGAATTCTGTTTCTGTCTTTCCTTGTAACTTGCCTTCATTATAAGAATGATGAAAGCTTATACAATTCCTTCATTTGAAAAATGAAAAAAGAGCAGTTATTTTCATACAGCAGGTCTGAAAACATGCATTACTCGGCAAAATATAATAATCTTAAACCATTAAGTTAATTAGGCAAACATGAGAAACAATGTGAGTCACTAAAGAAAATTATACCCCAAAAGAACAACATTATGGAGTCATTTAGGAAACAGTAGGTTTATTTGATAGAAGGAAAATTATTGCAGTCAGAATCTGGAAATAGGAGGACTCTGAAAATTGAGGGGACCACCACAGTAATAGTCATAGGCCCTCCAAGTCAGGTGTTTGTAGGTTCTAGAGTAGGCACTGTACAACTTAAGAGTCCAAATAAAAGGCAGGAAGTGGAAAATAGTTTTGGAAGAATTCCATTCCACCTTAAAAATTTAATGTAGATTACTCACCCACCTTTGCAGCCTTTGATAAATTTCTGTTCATTAACCCTTATCAACCAGCTTTAAAGATGCTTTATCAGGCATCCATAAAATAATTAGGAGTCAATTCTTAACTAGAAACAAGCATTTCTTAAATAGGTTTAAGCAGTTTATATTAAAACTCTACACTCAGTTTCCGGTTTTGAATGACCCAGCAGGGTTCCCAGTGAGTACACTTCTGATATGAACACTGCTGGGTACAAAGATTACTTTTGTAATCACAGTATAGACAACCACAGATGTTAAACAATCCTTAAATACACATCTTTGTGCATTATTAACAATAATAGGAACTTTTCTGATCCATACAACTGAGATAACAACCACCAGTATTTGATCTTCTAAGTTCATGCTCTTCGAATTTCCAGAAATTTTTCAGTATAACATGATAAACACAGACTTGAGTGCAGAGTTTCAAGTACACTTAGGCTGCAACAGAACAGCCAGTGGAATTTAAATAAGCATATCAGGTATCAGGTTTTATGATAACCATTTCACTTATCATCATGGCTAAATCTACCTTTGTAGACAGCACCTGTGGGTACTGTGTCTTTTTAAGGTAAGCTAAAAGCAGCATCAGAGAAAAAGAGATACTTCTTACACTGTCCACTGTTTCTTAGCACTTCTATAGTCAGAGTGAAGCAGAGAACAACTAGCTTTTAGTAGCTAAATATCTGGATTATCACTTACAAGAGCTGTAACAAAACATAAGATGGAAAAGATCCATTAAGATTTGTACAAATAAGCAGGCCTTTTTGATGTCTTCAAGAAACATACTGTCTATTTATATATCATTCTAATAATTAATATTCCCATAAAGACACGTGAAGACTTGTGTTACTGCATGAGAAATAAATCTATTTCATCTACGACACACTAAAAAGGAAGAGTATCCTCGCTGCATTTGATGTGAATCAAAACTGCATTTAAGAACACTACTGAAGGAAAAGTCAGAAAGCAACACATCACTAAAGCTCCCTCCATTTAATTCTAAAGGTATTAGAACTGTTTCTAAATTTACCATCCTTGATATTAAGTAAACAGACCTGCTTGAAAGCTGATTGGTGGAAAAGGACCTGAGGGTCCCAATAGATGTAAAGCTGAACATGAGCAATGTGTCTTTGCATCAAAGAAGGCCACTGGTATCCTCAGATGAATTAGGCAAAGTATTGCCAGCAGGTTGATGAAGGTCCTTCTTCTTTACTCAGCACTGGTGAGGTCACAACCTGGAGCACTGTGTCCAGTTCTAGGCTCCCTAGTACAAGAGAGACATGGACTGGCAAGAGTCCAGTGAAAGGCCAGGAAGATGATTAAGGGATGGGAGCATGTCTCCTATGGGGAAAGGCTGATAAAAACTTGGACTGTACAATCTTGAGGAGACTCAAGGGGATCTCACCAATCTATATAAATACCTGAACGAAGAATACAAAGAGAACAGAGCTAGGCTTTTTTCCATGGTGTTCAGTGACAGGATCAGAAGCAATAGTCATGACCTGAAATACAGAAGGTTCCCTCTGAACATCAGGAAATATTTTTTTACTGTGAGGGTGACTGGCACAATTTGCCCAAGCAGGGTGATGGTGTCTCCATCCTTGGAGATCTGCAAAAGCTATCTGGACTCAGCTCAATTTTATCTAAAATTATTCTAGGAAAATGGAAAAATTTCTATATATTAAGTTAGTATTATACCTTCAGAGAAGTGGAACTCATGAAAGAGTTTGAGGAGCGTACTACATTTTTTGCATTAATCCATCTATTAACTTCTATTTCTTCAAGAAATATAAAGCTGAATCCAGCAAATTACCTTATTTGTTATAGTTACAGGCATTTAATTGGTTTCAGATGTCTAACTGAAAAGGAAAAAAAATGTATTTTCCTGAGTACAGAGTAAAATTTTTATTTCCTTCAGAAACTTTATAAAAGCTCCCAGATCATAGATAACTTTTTTTCCCCATAGTTTTTTCCTTCCTTCTGGTTATGATATATGGGATACCAAGTGAATTATTTTGAAATAGCTTTTTTATCTTTTCCATTTATGATGGCTGATTATTGAGGTGGCATGCTACCAAGCAAGGACATTTTGAACATTATGGTTTGTCTGAATTATGATTTGTGAAGAAACAAAGAAACTCAATATATGTTTTATACTTCTTTCAGTTATTTTAACACATCTTTTTAAGCCTACACAGAGTTTATCAGGCAACAAAAATACACATTTTCCCAAAATTAATAAAATAATCAACTTAAAATGAAAACAAGGTTTATTACGCAATCAGAAAAAGCATACATATAGATGAGTTAATTATTACTTTTACTTAAAGCATACATAAAACTCTGTAATACTTCCTTAGTGTGTGCATCCTAATAATTCATTTATCTTTCTTTATCACTACTCTGAATTATTCTGGAACTTGAAAATATGTTACATAATACACTGAGAATACCACTTATTTCTTGGACACAATTATGAGCATAACACTGCAAAAGACTGTAGTTCTTTTAGCCCATTCACCTTCTTTTGCAGTTATTGCTCTATAGAATTTCCTGTGTAATCTTACTGAGTTGAATCTTGAAAGTAGTCACTCCACTTAGGAGTTAACCTATTTGATTTACAATGAGGTAATAACTTCTTCACAATTATTTATTTATTTATTTTTAAGATAAATGCATTAGTAACCAGCTTACATTTTTCCTCTTGTGCTAATACTATCCTTTATCTTAAATACCTTTCTTTTATGCTGTATGCTCTACCATGGTTTTTTCTGCTTTCACGAATATATCCCACCTTCTTTGCCTTAGCTTTGCTAGACCAAATAAGCCAACTTCTGCTATGTTTAACAAGTGTCTCTCCATTCCCTTAATCATTCTAGAAAATATACCCATATCACTTTTTCACATGGCATGCATTTTCTATAGGATATAGTGAAGTTGCACACCACTTTTCCACAGCTTTCAACAAAGACATTATTGCTGTTCTAATTTCTATTAGAAATATTTTATCTAGTAAACACTAAATCACTTTTTCTTGGCTTACTGAACATAGTCTGAACATACAGATATTTTTCTTCTTTGTTGCTTCTGACACTGTCTACAGTAGATATTTCTTACTGCCTGTATCTAAGTAAAAGGTTTTATCATATCTGATCTTAAGACATTTCTTTTATATCAGTCCTCAAAGTCATTCACATTAGCTCCTTGTACTAACAGCTGGTTTAATTGGGATGTGCCTATTTTTAAATGCCAAGGTCATTAACATAATGATGAAATAAGAATGTTTGCAAATCACTTCCTTCAGGTTCACCATTTATAAACCCATTCCAGGCTAAGTATAAGCCAACATCTGACACTTAACATTAACTTGACATTAACTCTGCATTCAATCCGGACGTTATTCACAATGTAATATTTTTACCCATTGTATGTTCATATTCTTTTTTGCATGTGGCAATTATCAAACCTTCCTATGGGGCTACTCACTAGGAGGAATAGGCTAAAATTCCATTTTGACATTATTCATATTTCTTAGAGCTCAAGGTACTGAAATACTCAAGGTACTTTACTAATTAGAAAAACACACTCTACTTAAAAGGTTAAAAGATTAATTTTCCCCTGAAGCTACTGAAAACTTGTTATCAACACCTATGTTTTTGTGCGCACATGCTTGCAATGAAGTAATATGTAAAATGAGTGAACATCATTTCAAGTCTAAATCATCTACTTCCTCTGAGTCATTTTCATAAATGAACTTATGACTTGAAAAAGATTCACATAAAAGGTCTCCTCATGACCAGTTTGCTGATGGATGATCTGTCTCACAAGTACTAATATGCTCAAAGAAAATTCCCAACCATTACATTTTGTCCATTGAGGCAAATCTCATATCAAAAATAAAATTAAAATTAAAGAAATAATATCCTAGCCCTCCTCTTTCATGAAGGTACACTTTATCTTGCTATGATAAACATTAAATGAATAAAGTTCCTGATGAGATTGAATACCTGCTGCCATAGCAGAAGAAAGTCGGTTTGGTTTTATTACTTTCCAGTAGTGTTATCTCCTTTAACTCACATATTTTATAACTCTCTCACATATATATATATATGTCTATCACATATATACCTTTGTGACCTGTGCTAGATTATATGATCATGCTCTGGGAAGGGGGGGTGGACTTGAAGATCTCCAAGGTCCCTTCTAACCCCTGACACCCTGTGTTACTGTGTGATACAGAATATTTACTGAGTATGCACATAAATAATGATAAAATCATCAAGCCTAGCAAATTTCTTCTGATTTAATTACAAAGAAACATGACCAATTTTTCCAACAATATCCAGAACCATTTTTGGCTGAGCAAATAAATTATAGGTGAGTCAAAATTAGTCAGAAGTAAGCATTGGTTTACTCTTTGAGAATGATGAAGATAGTAAGTGTAATTTACTGTAATTCACAGCAACTTAAGACTTACTTACAAGCAAGTAATGCCTTAGAAATAATTTTTAATATCTTGAAATTAGTTACAATTAATTGATCTTCCTGTCCCATCTTAAGAAAGGAAATGTAGAAGGTCATAGTGAAAAATAGGGTTAAAACTAATAAGAATGTCTTCTGTAACATTCTCCAAGAGAAAGTTAAGAGGTTTTGCAAAATTTATTTTTACAAAAATAGATGAATGGTTTTGAACAGAAATGCACAATCAAAATTTCCTCTGTATTAATTTGCAAAACAGCATTAACATTTTCATTTTAAGTATGTGTTCACTACCCATCCATTTAGATACCCTCACTTTGTTCCAAAATATTTATTCTCATTTCACTACAGGTTTCATAAAACCCTATAACTTCATTCACAAAAAAAAAAAAAAAAAAAAAAAAAAAAAAAAAAAAAAAAGGTATATTTTTACCAGGTCTTAGTTTAGGCTATTCTAAAATATTTTAGCAGGATCTTTAAAGATTCAGCCATCTTTTGAACTCTTCCATAAAACAGGTGAGAACACTAATTCTACTTTTCTGTACTTCTCTGGTTAGTTTTAAAGCTTGCAAGATAAGAAGCCTGAGAGCAGGTCTGTTAAGATAACACAGGTCTACTTAAACCTGTAAATCTTAGAATCTAGCCATAGTGCAACTCCATTTAGATATTTCTGAAAAACACTTCTTCAAATTTCCATTTTACAGAAAGCTTTTGAAAACATTACAGATATCCAAAATAAAAGTTTAGAAATTAGACAGGTCTAAAATTATATGCTATTAACTTCGGGACAGCCTTTTCAGATCTGGAATTTTTCAGACAACAAAGTTCAAAATCTTAGATGTGAACTACACATACATTTGAATGTTAAGAAATATTACAAAGACACTCAAACCAGAAAACTTCAAAAATTATGAAATTTAAGTCTGTTCTAAAATCTAAGAAAAACAATATATATATCCTACCACAAAACAATGTGGGAAGCTGCCACTTGGTAGCTACAAAACTCAGAAGCATATCTGTACTTGCAGCTCTGGCACCTAATTCAAATTTGAGTAGTTCATTCACACTGTCATCGTGTTACCTGACAGGATTTCTACAAAACACCAAGTATGGTTCTCATTACTGCAGACTACGGGTGCATCACAACCATGCTATTGAAATCTACAATACATTGTAGAATCCTCCCTTGGGTAAGGGGAAATAGACAAAGACAAAAAATCCCCACCCAACCATAATATTTAAACTGAAATATTCTTGCCAATTAAAAATACTATGAAATGAAAAAAATAGAATAAGTTATAAAATTTCATAATTTTTGTTACCTTATGTCTGAGTCCAACAATTTGCTAAAAGACTGTAGAGTACAGTTGCTGAAAGCCTTCTGATACCAGCAATATCTTTGTAATTGAGGTTTTATGTCGGAGATGCATTCATTAAGCCTAAAATTATAAACTTGGAAGAAGACAACTTACCTTGAGTCTATTAAGGTTGTATTTAAGAAAAGTAAATTATGAAATATATATGTTTAATGAGAAAGATGTCATTAACTCTGAATTGTTCTCCATGATGTGGTCTTCTATTACCACTTCTACTAAGTTTGTGGCAGGGTTCTGGTAGCAAAGGAGAGGCGATAGGTGTGCTTCCTGTAAGAAGCTTCTAGAAGCTCCCCCGGCTCCAAGACAGACCTGGCTAAGATCAGGCCAACCAGTGCCTCTCTGATAACATATTCAAGAGAGGAAAAAAACTGCTGGACAAGTTTGTTTTGGAGCTGAGGAGTGGAATGTAAGAGAAAAAACTCTGCGGACACCAAGGGCAAAGAAGGAGCAAAGAAAAAGGGGAAGAGGTGCACCAGAGCAGAAATTTCCCTACAGTCCATGGTGAGATGGCAGGCTGTCCCTCTGCAGCCCACAGAGATTAATGATGGAGAAAATGCTTACCTGCAGGCCATCAGGACCCAACACAAGAGCAGGTGACTAATCCCAAAAAACGCTGTGACTCTGAAGGAAGCTTGTACTGGATCAGTCCATCACTGGGAGGACTACATCCCTTGGAGAGGGTCCATGATGGAGCAGTTCATTAAGAGGGATGCCACTCGCTTTCCATGTGGACATTGAGCCATTGATTGTAACTCTTCTGCATCCATCTGCCATCATAGACCAGTGATGTTAAGGTGTGCTATTCCAAATCTTGCTTCTCTATATCTCCTAGGTTTCAAACTTGCGAACAGAGAATCAGAGGATGTAATTTAATACCTGTGATTTACATGTGCTTTTTTTTTCATTTTGAAAAATAATCTTTAGAACCAATCATGTATATGCTCAGTATTACTCAAATAGTAGGTGACATATTCATTTGTATTCATTTCATCACCCTTTGGCCTTTGTACTACATTTATAGGTAATTTACACCCCCTTTTCACAGATATTCCATCAGTAAATATTTCTGAAAGGCCAGTCAAGGAGATAAGAAAGTGGGGGGGGATATTTTATGACAAACTTTTTAAAATTGATAAACTAAACAAATTACAATATAGAAATTATAATTACTTATAATTCTACATGGTCCAACTATGCTTAGAAAAAGAGGGCTATTTTAGTTACTAGTAACAGACAAGCCACTATAATTTTCATCTACTGGAAATATTATTTCTTTATTTAGTATCGAAGTAGTTCAGGAAAAGCAGAGTATAAACACTAGTCACTAATAGCAAAAGATGCTTTGTAGTAAGAAACATATCTAACTGATACTGATAAATAACATAAGCAGAAATTCATAAGAGTCTTTGACTTCTGTTACCCTGTTTTAGTAGTTCTATTTGACCTACTATTTATCTAGTACAGATAAAACAATTGCTGAGTCAGAATAGGCTTCTGTGTAAGCTCTACATATCTGAAATAATAATTTTAAAAGTCCTATGCCATACTCCAAGAAATATTGTTAATAATTGAAGCTGATCAGAGATCTGCAAAGTTAGAGTTGCAAGAGTACACAACAAAATGTGAGTTTATAAAGTAAACTAATTTAATTTCTTTTCTATAATGTGCTGATGTCTCGAAACCATGCTAACGTCTAACATACAAATAGGTGTTTTACATACAATGAGGTAACAAGGAAATATTTATAGATGAACTTACACAGAGATTATGGTTTTATTACTTGAGCATTATTATTTGTACTTAGATTTGATGCATTTTTTCTGTGGCTTTCATTCTGGTTAGGCTAAAATCCTGAAGTGGCTAGTTATTGTGCTATTTGATGCTAGAGGGGGCAGGTGGCATTCCTTAATACTTTGCTGCCATCGTGTGGCTTTTGAGATTAACAAAATGATGGGAAAGAAAATCAGCTCTCAAAATAACTGTCCTCGACCCTATCTGGATGATAGAGACTGGATCCCAAGTGATGTTCATAACTAGCTGGCTAGTGTTTAGAACGATAACATTTAGTCACTGCCATTTTCTGAAAGTATCCAACACAAATGTTGTGGCTCACTTCTTCTCCCTTTCATATTCTCTAAGACACCAATGTTTGCACCTTCTGGCTTGCATTCAGAGCATTTCTGTGTGAAGCCCTGAAGGAAAAAATCTACAATGCCCACAGTAGTAGTTACTATGATCAAACCCAGCTGTTCTCAGAAATACCAAGTTTTGGAGTCATAATAGCATTTATCTTGATGAACCTATGTCAAATTAAAACTTGATAAAGCAAAATAAACTATGGCACCAAGCCCTACTCAGTGTTACTGATACCAACCATTGTGCGCTACAGAATATAGAATGCACCCCACTTAATTTTTAGTGACTGTAACTACTCCAGAATTTCAAGCATTGATAATCCCATTACCTATTAAAAAAAAAAAAAAATGTCTAATAATTTTAAAAGCTTGTTTTAACTGAAGTTCATTTCTGTAGCAGTGTCTGGTTGTAAATGAGTCCATAGAAAGTTAGACAAAAAAAAATGGGTAACTGAAGGGTATGACATTAACCACTAAAGACAGAAAAAATAATGAGCCACAGTTTTAAATAATCAACACGTTAATCTCTACAAAATACCCAAATTGTTTTGCTTTCCAAAGGACTATCTGAAATGCATAAGGTATGATGTAGCTAATCCATGTTAATTGAAGAGATGTTTAAAAAAAGGAGATACGTAAGACGTTTATATTTTCAATGAAGAATTGGACAAATTGGTTAGGAAATAATTTGATAGATTATCATCTTTTTCTGCTCAAATTTCTGCTCAAACTCCAAGATGGCTAAGATTTCCTCATAACTGAGAGTGAAACAATTAGAATAAAAAAACCAACCAAACAAAACCTCTATATTTGTAACCTTTTTCAAATTTTTAGTTGAGGTTCTTAGAAACTTGACATTCAAAATTTCAGAAGCTGTAAACACAAATGAAAATTAATTTTTCATTCTTACAGCACTCACTATTGGAAATACTGCCATTTTTGCAGATGTACCATTTTCACGCATATTTCTGCCATTAAAATAAAAAGTGGTTTACTAGAATATTGAAGAATGTTTATGGAGTGTATAAATGTTTAATATTGTTAAAATTTGCTGATCATGTGAACAAAAATTTGGGAGAAAAGGTTCTTGTGCTTTAATAGTGAAGATTCGAGGCTTAGTCCCTTGATCAGATCTATCTAGCACCATTGTGCCAAATGATACTTCAAAATCCTCATAAATTTCAGTGTACTCTTCTCTAACTACAGTTTTCTACTGTAAGTAACTCTTAAATCTATTTGTGAGTTTATGAGCCATTTTTAGCAGACAAAATCCCATGTTTCTAATGCACAGTTGTTTAATACTTTCCACTTTCTCCAACCTCTTTTCCATGTCAGTTAATTCTTCTTTGCAACACCTATTTCCTCACCTGAAGAGAACTGGGGTAAGCTATTCTTCATCATGAATGTTTTCCACACTCCTCCTTCAAAACTTGGAATAGAAAGGGAATCATGCTGCATGCACCAGTTATATTGACATAAACAGCCTTGTCCTGATACCTGCTATCAGTAGTCCATCCCAACCCATTATTGTTGTTACCTATTTCTCTTTCCATAAAATCAATTACTGTCACAAAGACTATGAACAATTACACTGTCTATTAATTTGCTTTCTCAAATGAATCAATAGCCACTCCACAACTCATTAAAGAGTCATCAGTGCTTGACAATCAATGATATAGAAATAATAACCAAAAAAAAGTCAAACATATTGGTCAAAGTCTGTGCCACCTACATTCATTAAAGCAGCAGGTTTCACTTCACATCTGTGCTTGAAACCAATGGGAAATATTGCATTTCTGGAATAAATTTCATCCTCTTAGGGAAAAGTTTCTTGCTTTGGGACTATTTGCCTTCCAGAAAAGAACTGTAATTTTGTATTCAGTGACTCTAGTGATTTTTTTTTCATGTTTTCCCTTGCTAAAAGAACTAAAGCCTTAATTCACTACACTGTCAATAACTTTATGACCCCCTCTAGCAAGACTGTTATTAGTTCTTCTGTTATTCACAGAAGAAAACATGGTTTCCACTCTCAGCTCCAACATTATTGAAGAAAGCTAGTGAGATTCACTGGATGTTTTTTTCCCACAAAATAGTATGATAGTTTTTTTCATGAAGATATTATCCATATTGGTTATCCATTATTCATCCAGAATAGAGATAATTTCCTTTACATTTTGAGAAGGAAAAACTATCCTCCAATACCAAGATGAATTCTGGCTTTATTGTGTGTAAATTCAATTGATATAGTGCCCAACTTCTGTAAGTCCTCAAGAAGTCATTAAAATTTTTGATAAATGTCTGTAGTAACATCAAATAGAAAAAAATTAATTACTTTCTACAGACATGATGTCTGAATTTCTCCCTTGCAATCAAACCATTTTTGCTTAGATTTAAAACATTTGTTCTGATCATTAGTAACTTCATAATTATTTTTTTTAAATACCCGTTATATTCAATGAAATATTGTCCTGTCAAAATGAAAGTCCTTCTAAAAATCATCCTCTTGTTTACTTTATCTCTGGATATACCTATCTTTCCTCAGAGAAAGACTATTATTTTGCTCTAAATCTTAACTTTGTATGTCCCAATAATACATAACTATAGCCCAATATTTGATATATCTGTATCTATACACATACATATATGTATGAGAAAATTTTCAATAATCAGTGAAGAATATTACAGCTTCTTTTGCTCTTTAGTACAGCCCAGAATACCAGAGATGCTAGAAGCAAGAGTGTCAAATTAAAAAACTAGCGAGACTAGCTGTAGAATCAAACCTGAATAATTATACCCTCTAATTCTAATAACTACCATTCTCTAAGTTACCTCTAGGCCTCCTACAAACACTAATGAGGTTAGCATTTCTGTAATTTTAAGAACTACTTCATCAACTGAGATTTGTATTATTTCTCATATTTAAGAAACTATTTAATGGTTATCATAGAAATCCCCAAACCTCCCAATCTCTTGTCAATTTATTATTATGACTATACTTTTCCTTACTAGATGATAAAAAGGGACAAAACATTTCTTTCTGTAAACAGACTTCAAAGAGAAAAAAAAAAAAAGGCTTCTAAGTGTTATTAGTAACAACTCATGTTGCCTCTCCTGCATGTGTAATGCATGAAAGTCATAGTCATCATTGTGAAAATAGCAGTATGGATCTCTTAAATCACCAAGTCACTTTCCATCACTTGTTAGTAGTTCTGGCTAATCAGGGAGGTCAAATTTGACTGGAAGTTAGCAAATGTGATGCTCTTCTACAAGAAGGGCCAGAAGGACTATGCAGGGATCTACAGACTGTCAGTCTGACCTCAAGACCAGGGAAGATTATGGAGGTGATCATCTTGTGTACTGTCATGCAAAACATACAAAACAACCAGGTGATCAGGCCCAGTCAGCCAGGATTTATGAAAGACAGATCCTGTTTGGCTAACCTGATCTCCTTCTATGACAAAGTGACCCACTTTGTGCACAACACATCTGTCTGTCTTTCCTTTGCTGCCTGGTTTCAGGATCATCATTCCTATCAAAATGCTGACCAGTTTGTAGCAAGTAACTCACACATAAACACAAAGTACTAATTAATCTGAAAAATATAAGTAAGCTTTTAAACATACTGTTTAAGGATACAGGGGCACAACTGATTTTCAGTAGCTCTGTAACTTCTTATGTTTTCGATACTCAATCAAATTCAGTAATGGTACCTGCAAAAGATAATAGTTTTGTTTCTTGATGTGTAAAATTGAGTACAATGTATGATTTTTGTAGAGCTTGAAACACAAGAAAAATACAAAATTTTCTTGTATCAACATTCATCAAGACTGACTGTTAAATGCAACCCAGCCTTGGATCGCTTTAAGGCTCTGCCTATTCAGAGACAACCCATGAGGAGTTGTTTAGATAGCTCAGTCCTGAGCTGTCCATAAGCTGTAGACCAAGAGGTTTCTCTTCTGTATTTTTGTTTTTCTGAGCATATCAAAAGGATACTAAAGGGGACTCAGTTATTATCTGAAAGAGTGAATGAAGTAAACGCTGTTGTGTTTCAAAACAGTATTTCTTGCTCATGTGGTCAGAGGATCTAAGGTAGGAAGACTCCTACTGCTTAGAGTTACAATTAACTGTAGAAAGTAAAAGTGTATGACCTGGTCATTCTTTGCTGCTTTAATATTCAACTGTTTTAACAGGGATTTGTCCTGAGCACTTGCATAACAGGGAAAACCCAAGCTGTCTTAATTTCTAGGACCTTGCAACTTCATGACAGTCGAGAACAACTCCAGTCTCTTATTGTTGCACTGGTTTTTAAAAAAGAATAATGGAGTACTGATAAAAGAAAAAAGAACAGAAACTGTAATATCTGCATTAATTATTTAATCATAGAATCATAGCATCACAGAACCATAGAATTATTTAGATTGGAAGAGGCCTTTAAGATCGAGTCCCAAAACAAACCATACATTGCCAAGTCCACCACTAAACCACATCCTTAAGTGCCGCATCTACATGTCTTTTAAATACCTCCTGGGACTTGTGACTCAGACATCTCCCAGGACAGCTTGTTCCAGAGCTTTACCACCCTTTCTGTGAAGAAATTATTCCTAATATCTAACCTAAACCTCCCCTGGCACAACTTGAGCCCATTTTGTCTTGTCCTATTTCTTGTTACTTGGGAAAACAGACTGATCCCCACCTAGCTACAACCTCCTTTCAGGTAGTCCTAGAGAGCAATAAGGACTCTCCTGATCTTCCTTTTCTTTAAGCTAAACAGCCCTATTGCCTCAGATGCACCTCATGAGACTTGTTCTCTAGACTCTTCACCAGCTGCATTGCTTTTCTTTGGACACACTGCAGCACTTCCATGTCTGTCTTGTTGTGAGGGGCTCAAAACTGAACACAGTATTTGAGGTGTGGTCTTGACAGTGCTGAGTACAGGGGATGATCACTTCCCTAGTCCTGCTAGCCACACTATTTCTGATACAATCCAGGATGCTACTGGCCTTCTTGGCCACCCGGGCACACTTCCAGATCAAATTCAGCTATCTGTTGACAAACACTCCCAGGTCCTTTTTGGCCAGGCAGCTTTCCAATCACTCTTCCCCAAGCCTGTAGCATTGCATGGGGTTGTTGTGACCCAAGTGCAGGACCTGGCACTTGGCCTTGGTGCACCTCATCCAACTGGCCTCAATCCAGCCTGTCCAGCCCCCTTTGTAGACCCTTCCTGCCCCCAAGAAGATCAACACTCCCACCCAGCTTGGTATTGTCTGCAAATTTAATAATGGTGCACTCAATCCCCTAATCCAGATCATTGATAAGGATATTAAACAGGATTGGCATGAGTACTGAGCCCTGGGAAACACCACTTGTGACCAGCCACCAACAAGATTTAGCTCTGTTTGTCACCACTCTTTGGGTTGGTCATCCAGACAGTTTTTCACACAGAGAAGAGTACGCTTGTCCAAGCCATGAACAGCCAATTTGTCTAGGAGAATGCTGTGGGAAATGGTGCCAAAGGCTTTACTAAAGTCCAGGTAAACAACATCCACAGTCTTTCCTTCATCCACTAAGTGGGTTACCTTGTCATAGAAAGAGATCAGGTTAGCCAAACAGGATCTGTCTTTCATAAGTCCATGCTGACTGGGCCTGATCACCTGGTTGCCCTGCATGTGCTGCATGATGGCACGCACTCAAGACAATCATGATATTCCGTGGTCTTGAGGTCAGACTGATGGGCCTATAATTGCCTTGATCCTCCTTCCAGCCCTTCTACAAGAAGGGCATCACATTTGCAAATCTCCAGTCAATTTGGACCTATCTGCTTAGCCAGGAGTGGTGGTAAATGATTTAAAGTGCCTTGGTGAGCACTTCTGTCAACTCCCTCTGTATGCTTGGGTGGATCCCATTCATCGCCTTAGAATTGTGTGTGTCTAAGTGGTGTATCAGTTCTCTAATGATTTCCCCTTGGAATATGGTGGCTTCATTCTGCCCTTTCTTCCACCTCAGTGTCCTGGGTAGCCCAAGAACAATTGATCTTACTATTAAAGACCAAGGCAAAGAAGGTATTTTTCCATATTAGCAGTTCAAGGATTGGGGACACACAGGAATAGACATACAATGCAGGCCAACTTCTGACTATGTGGCTAGTATTGCCATGAGGGTTTTGGCTTTTATGATAATGGGACCTTCTATGAGGACTACAACCTGTTAGGAAGGGATGGAACCCACCTGTCTAAAAATGGCAGGGAAATCTTTGGCAGCAGGTTGGCGAACTTGGTGAGGAGGGCTTTAAACTGAAGGACTTGGGGGGAGGAATCAAAAATGGCAAAGCCCATGCCACCATCACCACCACAACCAATTGGGGAACAAATCAGACGAAACAGAGTAGTGTAATATGTGTCTTAGCTGGCTCCCTAAATGAGAATCAAAAGACCAGCCACCTAAAGTGTAGCCACCACCAGCCACCACACACATAATCTGGAAAATAAACAGGAGGAACTGTAGCTCGGTGTCCAGTCAGAAAGTTATTGTATCATAGGAATAATCGAAACATGGTGGGGATTGTGATAGACAGCTATAGGCTATTTCGTAAACAAGTAGGGTAGAAGAGGAGTCACACTTTCTATTAAGGAGAACCTTGAATGTATAGAAGTCAACCGTGGAATTGTGGAAACCCTATCAAATGCCTCTGATTCAATATCTGAGGGGTCATCTCCAAGGGAGACCTTAAACTAGGCATCTCTTACCAACCCCTAAACTAAGACAACAAGACCAATAAAGCAATACTTGGGCTAATTAAGCAAGTTTTGGGTCAAAAAAAAAATGGTTCTTCTGAGAGACTTTAACTACCCAGACATTTGATGGAAGAACAACACAGCAGTTCACCTGCCATCCATCAAGTTCCTGGAATGCTTAGAGGACTCCTTCCTCATACAAATAAATGTTAGATGTGCCAACCAGGAATGGGATGCTTTTGGACTTGCTGCTCACTAACTGTTCTGCAATATCTTGATTAGTGAAAGTCTTGGCTGCAGTGATCACAATATTGTGAAGTTTGAGATACTGCTGAGCATGCTGAAGGTTAGTTCCAAGACAAAGTTTTACACTTTAGAAGAGCAAACTTCAGCTCGCTTAGGGCTCAGCTTGAAGAGAACCCATGGGAAGCTTCCATGGAGGATAAAGGAGCTAGTGAGTACTGGGATTTTTTCAAGAACACTCTGCTAGATACAAAAAGCCAGTTCATCCCCTCTAAAGGCAAGGGAAGTAGGTGGAACAAGTAACCCCTTTGACTTAACTGAGATCTAGGTCAGCTCAGAATGAAAAAGCAAGTGTACCAGAGAAGAAAAGTCCACTTTCCTGTGGACACATTACCTGTTGAAAATTACAAGGGTATGAAGAGATGCAGTTAGGAAAGGAAAAGCTCAGTTTGAACTGAAATTGGCCGAAGATGTCAGAAGCTTCAAGAAGAAGTTCTTCAGATACCTTAACAACAAGCACAAACAGATGGAGAATATTGGACCATTATTAAACAGGAGAGGTGAACTAGTGACCAACAGCACTGAAAAGATAGAGGTTTTCAACACCTTCTTCACTTCTGTCTTTACCAGCACTGTTGGGTTCCAGGACATGGGAAGAAAAATTGAGATTGATGCATACACAGACCCACCATCAGTGAAGGAAGAATTGGTGTGTCAACTATTACAGGAGCTTGACTCACACAAATTGATGGGCCCAAATGCCATCCACCTGAGGGTGTTAAGAGAGCTGGCCAATGTCATTGTGAGGACACTCTCCAAAATCTTTGAGAAGTTGTGGAGATTGTGAGATATGCCTGAAGACTGGAAGAAGGCTAATGTCACCCCTATCTACAAGAAGGTTTCCAAGGAGGACCCAAGTAATTACAGACCCATTAGCCTCACTTCAATCCCTTGGAAAGTTATGGACCAAATCCTCCTAGGCACTATCACAAATAAACTGAAACTTGTGACCGGGAAGAGACAGCATGGATTCACCAGGGTCAGGTTGTGCTTGACAAACCTGATCACCTTCTACAACAAAGTAACCCTCTCAATTGATACAGGGTGAATGGTGGACATTGTCTACCTGCACTTCTCCAAGGCTTTTGATATGATCCCCCGTAGCCTCCTCCTTGAGAAACTGACACATTACAACCTAGACAAATGATCTGTGTGGTGGGTGGGGAATGGTCTGACAGGCTGTACCCAGATGGTAGCAGTAAACAGGTCTTTCTCAAACTGGGAACCAGTCACAAGAAAAGTCCCCCAGGGATGAATATTGGGACCAATGCTGTTTAATATCTTCATAAGTCATTTGGATGTTGGGATCAAGGTCACTCTGATGAAGTTTGCAAATGACACCAAAATGAGTGTGGAAGTTGACTCTCCAGAAGGTAGAGCTACCCTCCAGGAAGACCTGGGCAGGCTGGAGGAGAGGGCTAGCAGGAACCTTATGAAGTTCAGAGGAGGCAAGTGTAAGGTCTTGCAGCTGGGAATATATAACCTAGGAATGCAGCTCAGACTGGGATCGATCTGGCTGGAAAGCAGCCCTGTGGAAAGGGACCTAGGGGTCTTGGTGGACAACAAGCTTAACATGAGTGAACAGTGTGCTGCAGTGGCAAAGAAAGCCAACCCAGGATACTGGGTTGCATTAACAAGGGCATCACCAGGGAAGACAAATGCATTACCCCACTCTACTTAGCGCTGGTCAGACCACACCTTGAGTAGTGTGTTCAGTTTTGGTCCCTGACATACAAAAAAGATGCAGCACAGCTGGAAAGGGTCCAGAGAATGGCCACAAGGATGATCAGAGGACTGGAAGACCTGCCATATGAAGAAAGGCTGAGAAAACTGGGTTTGTTCAGCCTTGAGAAGAGAAGGCTATAGGGAGACCTTATTACCATGTACCAGTACATGGTAATAAAAGGTGGCTACCAATAAGATGGAGACTCCCTTTTTACAAGGAGCAACATCAAAAAGACAAAGGGTAATGGGTACAAGTTACTCCTGTGGAGATTCAGATTGGACTTCAGAAGAAAATTTTTCACCACAAGAACAATTAATCATTGGAATACTCTCCCAAGGGAAGTGGTAGATTTCCCTATAGCAGAGAGTTTTAAGACTCAACTTGACAAACCTGATGCTGGGCCATCTCATTAAAAATTGTTTTTCTTTTTTTTTTTTTTTTAGCCTTGAAAGGTTGGATTAGATGATCCTTGACATCCCTTCCAACCTGGAGTTCTATGATTCTAGCAAGTACCTTAGCCTTTTCCTCATCCTTTGTCACTATGTTTTCCCTGGCATCCAATAAAGGATGGAGATTCTCCTTAGCCCTTCTTTTGTTGCTAATGTATTTACAGAAACATTTTTATTTGTCTTTTACAGCAGGAGCCAGATTAAGTTCTAGCTGGGCTTTGGCCGTTCTAATTTTCTCCCTGCATAGCCTCACAGCATCCTTGTCCTCCTGAGCTACCGTCCCAAGGGACTCTGTCAACCAGGCCCCTAAACAGGCCAACCTCTGACCTCCAGAAGCCCAAGGTAGCTCTTTTGCAGACCCCCCTCATTACTTCTCCAATTTCTTCTGTTGAGTTTTGTCATGGCACAAGACATTTGTCACGATGATTGTTGGCACTCATAAGGAATCCTTTCTGGAATACCAAGAACTGAAAGAACTGCAATGACAGATCTTTTGCCCTTGCTATGCTGAATGCAGAGACATGCCTCAATACAAAAAAAGAGGAAGCTTTACCCATGCTACAGCACACTATGGCATGAACTTTAAAAAACAAAGTTGCTTGGTTTAAAGTTTTTTAAAGGATGAGTTCCACAACATTAATTAATATTTATTTTCATGATGTAAACTTAATCAAAAGCTAAAAAGACTCTGCCATTCTATGTAGGACTTTTTAATCTTAAAAATTAAATTCTTGGTCTCTTTTTTTCACTCTCCTTACATCTACTCTATGTAAAAGCCTTTCTATCCAACTGCTGTCAAAAGAAAGTAGCCAAATGGCTTCCACTGAATGTTTGTGATGATGTAAGAAAACATTTTGGTTTTAAGAACTTATTTGTTGTGTGGGAAATCCATAAACCACAGCAAAATTTAAAGCTGTTTTAATTTTAATAATCTTTCTGAATACACATATATTACTATAAATGGTGAGCATTTTGAGCAACATAAATGATAGTTGGGCAGCCATAAAATGCAATTAAAAAAAAACCATAAAAACCATCCAAACAAAAAAAACACAAGCACAACTTATTCTTTCCTCACTTCTACCTTGTGTCCCTTTCCCTCAGTCTGTTTTCACAACAATGATTCTTTAACCAAAATATTTTGTAAAAGAGAGAGACTCCTTAGAGAGCAGTTATTCTTCAAACTCAACCAAGCTGCCACAGAGCAACAGGACTCAGTTGTGTTAACTTGTCACATGCTGCTTCTTCAGTCTTCCTGCATTTCTCATTATCCTGTGGGTCACACCAGAAGCCTGTACAAGACAATATCCTCTAATGCCAGGAGGAAAGACTGAAATTATTTACAACTCTGTTGCCTACACTGGTTTAGCTCTCAAGGAATCAAATGTAATACCAGTGAGATTATAGCTTTGTACAAGTCAAGTTGCACATACCTACTGTTGGTCAAGAAAATTATTGCAACGGGATTACTACTCACACAGTATTGAAAATAAAAGTACAAATAGCAATACTTATCTAACAAAGCTGACTTTAACAAAATGTTTCCCTAGTTCTGAAGTGAAGATTATGTATATTTATGAGACTGAACTAAAAATGTTCTAGTTATACAGTCTGGCATTGTCTCACAGTCAATGTATACAAACACAACTGTATCACTCCACTTACATCTTAAACTACTGTTATTAACTGAACTGCTGCATGAGCATATAGCTTGACTACTTTCCATGCCCATCTGAATTTTCAAGACTATTTGCTTTTTTTTCTTTTTTTAATAATATATAAAACCAATAGTTTTGATGAAGAAAACTTACATGGGATTTTTTAAAACCATTGTTTTTATAGTAATGTTCATAACACGCATGACTATAATTCATATGTTTATAATGAATAAGAAAGGTTGGCCTTTATTATATCTCCTATATGTCCTTTATTATGTCACCTTTGTATATATAGCTTCTGATATAGCTTCAGACAGTAAAACTAACATTTATGATACCCTGTTCCCACTGAAGAATTACATGATACAGATCATAACTATTCTGAGAAGAAAAATTAATTCCAATAGTAAAGAAATATTCTGTTCTCATATTTGTTATTCCTCTCTGTTAGTTTCCATCCTGAAAAAAAGTCACCACTAGGTATGAACTAGAGTTTGTTTCAGAAATATGTAATATTAAACTTTGATTGCTAAAATGGTGTTGAATGTCATGTACTGATCTTTAATTCTTTTTCACAATAATCTCATAATGTGATCTGAGAAATTAAAATCAAATTCAATTTGAGGAATCTATTTATAACCAAAAAAAAGATGAGAATTATTCTTTAGTCCTTGACTAGATGGATAGAAATATTTCCTGACATAATAAAGCAGAAAACTCATGAGTGTTACTCATTAGGTTGTACTATTATAAATATCTAGAAGGTGAGCATTATTTTGAGCTGCAACAAATAGAAAAAAATCAATTTAAACATAGAATCTGATTCATAGTGCCGAATGTTAGCATAACCATTTTGATGTAGACTCATCTCAGGAGGTTATTAGCATACCAACAAAAGTTATTACCATGACTTTTATAGCTTCTGATTGAGTTGGACTATACCTTTTTAGAAACACATCAATTTGGTTTTTTCACCTAGGAATAAAAAATCCACCACTTCCTCGGTCAAGTTATTTCAACTGCTAATTACTTCCCTAAGAAAAGCAGCACATTGTTTCTGATCTCAGTCAATTTTCAGCTTCCAAACAAGATATCATTATGCTTTTATTCGCTGACACCAGAAGTTTTTGTTTAATGTTGATGATTTTAGACTGTGATAAATGCAGCTTTTAAAATTCCCTTTTTTCCCTTAGTTTCACATCATAGGGCTTAACTTTCTAGACCCTGAGTATTTGTTGTAAACAAACATTTTTCAGTTTGTGACCAGTCTTCCAGATTTTTCATTGGCCACTTGAAGTAAAAAACTGAAGCAAAATTTAATTATGCTTATCTATTTAGTTAAAACTACATCAAAAGTAGTATCAGACATTAGGAGTAAATATGGAAATAAAGTTTCCAGTTTCACAGAATAGCAAAACTGATTACAGAAACAGTCTTATTTAAACTTTCCAAGGGTCTTCAGGATCCTTGCCATCTTTTCAAAGTTTATTTCTTCTGCATTGCACATAGTCCAACAGCAACGATAGTCATTCTTTTAAAGTAATATGCAGTACAACATGAAGTTGCATTGGTAGCCCTGAAAAAGATGAAGCAAAAATATGCTCAGTTGAGCAGAAGCTATTATTCAGAGTAGGCATGCTATACTCAGTTTATTTTTAGTCTTAATAGAATGCTTTCAGAGAAACAATATAGATCTACTAAGACAACAGTACATTTCAGATTTATCATTATATGATGGATAGACAGCATTAGCAACTCCAAAGAACAGAAGCATAGGAAATTTAATGTTAACAAAGGGAAATTCCTGTTCAACCTAAGAAAAACAGAGAGGTAAGCTAGCAACTTGGCACACAAGGTACCTCTGTAGATATGAAATACAACAGTGTGATCTGTCCCCTGTGTTCTGTACTGGGACACCAGGAAATACCCAGCTCCTGAGAACACTTTTGAGTGGTTGAGTTTGGTCTTTACAAGCAATAGCAGCGTGTCACACTTCAAAGTTCATATGTGTGAACTTAGTGAAACCATTTTTAAATATAGGCAATTGAGAACACAGGTTAGAGAAGACTGCACAAACATTTGAGCTAGCTAATGTGTTACAAATACACTCTTTTTAGTAAACTTAATAATCCCAGAGGAAAAATTACATTTCAATTCCATTGTTGTCCCTATTATAGTACACATGTAAAAGCATAAAGATTTATGACTGGTTCCTACTTTCACGTTCTCAGTCTCAGATGGCCTTAGTAAGATTGAAGACAAATAATCCAGAGAAGACTATAAATTAGAAACATACAAGCCCAGGTGTCTGACTCACTTCTAACAAGCAACAAATCCCCAAAGTTAGAAAATAGGAACAAGCTCAGTGTAAGTAAGTAATGATGAGAAACTTTTATTAGACAAAAAAGAAAAATGTAGCTACCCTTTCTCTGCTACACAAAGGCCACTGAGGATCAGACTGAGTAGCTGACATAACTCACATTTGAACTGTGTCTTGATAGATAAGAAACGCATTTGTGCTTCCCTGGTACTTCTAGCACAGTCCTATACCTTCTTTGCTGTCTGCCTCTTTTTTGCCTTCACTATCCAATGAAAGAAAAAACCCACAACAAAACAAAACACACACAAAACAAACAATCAAACAAAAAAACAATCAAACAAACAAACAACAAAAAAAAAAGCACCAAAACAAACAAAAAACCCAACCAAGCACTAAAACTCTTTCTTTAGCAGAAATACTCTGCACTCTCTTTTCTGAAAACACTACCTAGGAAATGAAAGTGGGCAAAAAACATGTGACTTGTAATCTTCAAAGTAAAGACATTTCAATCTGGACTTCTGGTGTAAAGAAATGTTTTAATTTTCTACCTTGTTTTACGGTCATCAGTCTTTCAACACTGTAGTTAATGCAATGTTTTTGCAATGTACAGAGAAAAAAGTATGTTAAGTACCAGCCTGCTTTGTAGCTTCTGTTTGTGTGGCCTGAACTATGCCTTTCTACATAATATTCAGAATCCATTTCACCATTTTTTTTTTAAATTCTATTACATTATTTCAGACTAAAGTACTTTTAAAATTGATTCAAACATCAATAAAACTACTTTTTGCAGTACAGCCTGTTTAGTTGGGCTTTGGCATTTGATGTTTCTTTTGTAGCAAACAATTTAGGACTAATTATTTATCTGTAAAGAAACACCAGAAAGACCCATTTTTTTCTTTGATGCGCATGGCCCACAGTATAAATGAAAACCTTCAGGTTTCCTGGATGTTGATGGTTTCCATTTTTATCCTTCAGTATTTAGTTAAAATACCACATTCAACCAAAAAACTACACCATCTTTGCTAATTTAATCTTTATGTGTTTATGGAAGCAATTAAAAATAAAAATGAATTGCATATGGTCTGCCCTTGGAATTTATGTTAAGCTAAACTTCCTGCTGTCATTTTCTGATAGGATAGAATTAATTTAACATTGTGCTACTAAGTTATTATAATGAAAAACAGACCACAAAAAAAATCAATTTGAGAACTACATGAGTTTTACATGAAAAATAAAGCTCACATTAGCTTTTTCATATGTCTGTACAAACAAGGCCTACCTGAAATCTTTCAGATGGTGTGGAAAATGGAGTTCATACTGTGGAACAAAGCTGAGACTTGAACAAAGCCAAACCTCACCTGGCCACATACATTCTTTGCATTGAAAGCCATAACCTACCATATAAATTAATACATCTTACAAATTGCTTAGACGTTCTTTTGTGCATTGACTTGACATCTTCAGGCTTACATAGAAACAATGCATCATAGGGCTGCAAAGTGCAGAAATCTGTCCTTAAGAATTAGAAGAATTAAAGAAGAAAAGAACGGGAAAAAAAAAAAAAAAAAAAAAAAGGAATGACTTTAGTATTTTAGAGCGTCACAGAGAAGCAACAATTTATGCTTTTGTCAGAAACTCATTCTACAGATAAGCAATTAAGTTATTAAATTTTCCCTAAGGTAGGAGTCACAGTTTCCACATGTGTATTTTTTTGGTTTATTTTGACTTGGATTTCGGGTTGGTTTGGTTGGGGTGGTTGTTTTGGGGTTTTGGTTTTTTTTTTTTAGTAGAAGAGCTGTAGAGATTCATGAATTTTTGAAAAGTTGACTGTAAAGCATGTAGTAGTTTGAAATATCATAGTGCTTAGAGTTTTTTATTCTGGAAATGGCAATTTGAGGAACATATACATTCAGAATTTATTTTTTCTCCAGTGAGGTAGCTCCATTCACTTTGAAGATGTATTCATGTGAATAAAGGTCATAGAATTAAGCTCTGACTTCTTCAGTATGCAAATATGTTTTCATTGTAAAATCAAATCCTAGGATATCTGGAAAATAAGCATGTATGTTAATGGCACTGATGAAGTTCTTATTCTTTCTATACTACAAAAACTCTAGATTTTCTCTCAGATCCTGCAACATTTTCCAATAGGAAAGTTGTCCCTATATTAATTTTCACATTGTCTGAAGAAGTTCTCAGTGATTGTTCCTAATTCACAAAATCCAAAATTCTGTCAGGTTATTATTTTTAAAAGAGTTTTGGAGGTCAAGAGTATGTAAACAAGCTACAATAATTTGAAACATTTTTTTTCCCTACTTTTCCTACCGTTCATTAGTGTATTAGACAGTACATTAGTTTTCATAAGTCACCATCCTCAAAAGCATTAAAAAGCTTTTTAAAAATCATAGAGTACACACAAGTTCAGGTAGTATTCTGTATAGAAAATTGTATGCATGGAATACGTCAGCTATTTGCTAATCATGGTATAAAGTGTATGCATAGAATGATAAAAAAAAGTGTAAGGGTGATATTAAAGATGTCCTGTTAAATATAGCTTATATGAATTATTATCACACATTCACAATCTTAAAAAAATATTCAAGGAACTTTATTTCCTTTAAATCTTTCAGAGAAATAAATGCTTAGAATATCAAAGCCCAAGTTACTGTCACATCAATTTGCTTACTTTAATACTCAGGCTCCTCTGTGTTTCATAGTCAAAAAATCAGAGCTGCCTGTAATATAGCCAGTAAAGATCAGATTTAAGAATTCAGATGCAATGATTTGCACTAGTCTGTACAATTAACTATTCTATTATTTTCAGGTAGAAGTTTCATTCTTCCTCTTACTTCAACTAGACAGGCATTTATAGTTCCTGGATTTAAATGCTGGTACTGTCAAATTTGTATAACCTCATGTTCTTTGAGGATAATTTCAAGGTATAAAGTGGATACCATGCTTAAGTTCCAATTTTTTTTTTTTTTTTTTTTTTTTATGTACGTTGTTGCAATATAACTTAAAATATACATCCACACATGAACTAGATCACATAATTAGACAGGTGACTTCAAAGGATGAAATTTACAAAGATCCTACCGCACCTATTTTGTGACATATTTTGAGTAGCAGGATATTTTATTCCTACTATTACCTTTTTGCTTAATGCTACTGTCAGTACAGAACTTAAGTAGTGCAACATGATAAATGTTTCTGTGGAAAGGACATAACATGCAAGTGAAGACCAAAAGCAATCATCAGTTCCAACAGTTACCTCAAATCTAAAGATTAAATATGAGCTCACCTTTCACATACATCTTGTAGGTTTGACAAAGACTTTTAGATGTTTAGATGTTTGGGGTTTTTTTCATTCTCTTTGAACAATTATGAATTTATTTTCCTTAAAATTAAATTCAGACTGACAAGACCTTTAACAGTGAGAAATCACAAGCAGAATAATTGCAAGAGAAATACTAGAGATTCTAAAGTTTTATTAGATTACCTATGGTACATAATGTATTTAACTAATTGAAACAATAAGGCATTATATTTGCCTAACTGTATGTCAAAAAATAACTATTTTTTTCTTTCAAATGTTTACATATTAACAATAGCTGTACTAAAAACTGGGACTATTCATCAGCAGTAGTAATGCCTATAAAGTCATGCTTCCTTGCTTTCTGGACTTCATTTTGTCTTTTATTTTATTACTCTCAACCAGGCTACAGATAGGATTAACTCAAGTGCTTCTGAAAAACAAATCTTTCCCAGCACTACTCCTGCAAGGTGAAACTGAGTAAAGTCATACCTTACAAAACCTGTAGCAGTACCATGTTCAGCTCTGGGGCCCCCAGCACAAGACATGTTTGAGCAGATCCAGAAGAGGTTCCTAAAATGATAAGAGGGCTGGAACACCTGTCCTGTGACAACAGGCTGACGGAATTGGCATTGTTCAGCCTGAAGAAGAGAAGGCTCCAGGGAGACGTTATATCAGCCTTCCAGTATTTAACAGGGGCCTAAAAGGAAGATGAGGAAGGACTCCTTATTAGGCAATGTAGTGATAGGATGAAGGTTAATTGTTTCAAACTGAAAGTAGGTAGATTCAGATTAGATGTTAGGAAGAATGTATTTAGTTTGGGAGTGGTGAGGCATTGGAAGAGGTTGCCCAGAGGAACTGTGGATGTCCCCTTCCCAGAAGTCTTCAAGGCCAGGTTGGATGGGGCATTTAGCAACCTGGACTAGAGAAAAGTATCCGAGCCCATGGCAGAGCGATTTCAACTAGATGATTTAGGGTCCCTTCCAACCCAAACTATTCTATGATTCGGGGACACATTTACCAGTTCATCTTATTTTGGGCACATTTCATGTAAAACAATGTTAATTTTTAAAAAAAAAACATAACTATTTTAATTGCTGAAAATAACACAAATTTTCATAGTGTCTTTTTGCTATTGTTATTTAAATAACACTAAAAGAGAATTTAATGAAATAAATTCCTGTGTTTGGAGTGCATCCCTTAGGTAGCTTAGACTGTTCATGTAGGAAACTTTACCCAGTAATTTGATTCACTAGGAGGGTTGAATGAAGTTGTTTTCAGATTTAATCATCTCTCAAGCTTTGATATTCTTCCAGTACAGAATGACCTGCTTATCATAAATACATTTAAAATACTCACAATAATATTATTATATTTTATATCACCGTTTTGCATTTGCCAGAGTCTGTTCTGATGCTCTGCAAACAACAAAAAGAAAATGGGTGTTTCTTAATATTTATCAGTCATGGAACATGAGCCCATGCAAATTCTGCAGCTCCCCAAGTAGCCTTATTTTAACCTTTTTAATACTAAAAAGAGCACTAAAGGATGTGGATTTCCCAATACCTTCTTATGTAGCAAATAAATTCTCTCTATGAAACAGGAATACTTGTAACACAAATCATGGGTTCCTAGACACTTGCAGCTAAGATATATTTACATTTTTCAGTTGAGTGTGTGGAAGAGAAAATTAGAGATATTCAGAAGTAGTCATGTTTAAAAATAAAGCAAAAGTCTATTAAAAAAAAAATCAACGGTACCTTTTCAACACAAATCTATGTTTGCAAACTGCCAGTAAATCTTAAAACAGCTGACTTTTAGAGGCCTGTCTGGATGTCTGGAGTCCCTTGTACTTTCAGTGTTGCCATCACAGAATATTATTGTCAAGAGACAGCTAGCCAAAGCCTGCTATTCAAGCTATGAGTAAATAAGACACTTTTAGCAGTAATCAGGACTTACAGATTTATTGTCCTGGAGTTGTCAGTCTGGATCAGTGTTAGAACTTAACCAGAAAGAGCAGGACTTTTGCATTGGTATCCTGAATAGATTTTGAATACAGTTTCTCTGACTTCTGATCAGTCAAAGATGACTACTCCTGGCAGTTTGATAATGTCTTGATTGACAATGGTTTCTGATTACAGAAGCATGATAAGGTTAAAATGCATGCATCCATATATAGTGAGCAAAAATATAGTTAAGTTATGGGGATAAAAGGAAGAAACTAAAAGTTAGATAAAGGTAGAGTAACAACAATGAACTCTGTGACATTTCAGTATAACATTAGCAAAAAAAAAGTATTGCATAATTTTATAACATTTTTTAAATTACGTATATCCTGGTTCTTAACCTTCCTTTCATGTCCTTCACATTCTAACATTAAAATATGCTAGGAACATACTTGTACATTAATACTGTCCTTAACCAAGGCTGTATGACTTTCACAGATTGACATAAATTGTTATCTTATTGGAAGATGGTTTCAACAGTCAATGTGTTTCCTTCTGGAATGTTCTTTGCTGAGAGTCAAGGTCATTCTAATCCTGGCAAAGCTATAAAAAATAAATTTAAAAATGCCCATTGTCTTGCCTGCTTTTATAAAGAATCCAATCTTTTTTGAATGCTGTGAATTGCACTAACTCTAATTAAGTTTAATGGAGTGTAATAGTACTTGTGTACATTATAAATGGAGGCAGTGAGTTGGGACACATGAAAACTGAGGCTCTGCTAACACTTCTTGAGGGCAGCGTTTGACTCGCAATAATGTGTTTTAAAAGTGCTTGTGTACAGGACAATCTTGATTTCATCTGAGACCTTTACATGCTTCTGAAACATAATAAAGCACAGAAGAAATTATGTTTTCCACCACTTGATGTCATTTGCTTTCTTCTCTGAATCAGTATGAATAAAAAATAACTAGTCCACATATGGGAACTCTGATATCAATATTAGCTCTGATATCACCGTATTATCTCTGACATCACTGTCATTAAAAGGAAAGACCAAGACAGAAAACACTTATGCTAGCTCACAGGCCTTTTTTTTTTCTTTCTTTTTTTTCCCAAAATCCTTAAATATTTATCTCAAAAGATATAATCTACTGACCCTATCCTTGTCAATTTCATGCACGTTTATCAATCATTCTGACAATCATTCATCATCCTTGTTTTTACTGCTAAACCTATTACCCTCAGCTTGACCAGGCAGCCTCCTGTTGCCTCCGTTCACATTCTTTTTGAAAATCTCATTTTCCTGTGAAAGCTGATGACTAAACACAGCACATTTAAAGGGAAAAGGGAAACTGTTTTTAAGCTCTAGAAGGAGGGCCAGTAATAATCTTGAATGGAATATTGACTTCTTGTAGTGGGTCATAACTGTATCAATCACAGCAGGGATGGAGAAAATAAGTATTCCTCTATTCTCTGTAGAGAGCCAGCAGACCCTTTTCAGGTGCTGAAAAGTACAACTTTGTGAATCTTCAAGCTGCACCACTGAAAGCTAAAAAAAGCCTTGCTTTATTATTATACCAGTTTCTGTTCTATTTTGATTACATGGCTGCAGAAATCTTGAAGAAAAATAAAGATTACCTCTTTCCTATTTCTCTGTGAAAAACACCATTTAATTAGGTGGACAGGAACTAGATTTGTTTAATTTCTTTAACATTCCTTCCATTGAGAAATAAAATTTATACTGTTCAGGTTACTGTTGTTACAACAAACAGATCTATAGGAGGTTTATGTGGTTTCTTTACATTTACACAAGTTGTAAATTTAGCGCAGAGCTAGCTTTTTAGTAACTCTCCTTCAATTTTGGTTCCTCAGTTGTTTTTTTTTCTTCTAAAAGTAAGAAAATACACAAGGATAAATGAAAAGCTCTGTTAGGTCAATTGACATAATTTTAAAATTCACCCGAAGAAAATCTAAGAGGTATAGTTTCAGAACTGTCTACTAGTAAAGGACTTCTGGTTAATTAAAAATTGAAATGAAATGAAACAAGAAAAAAAAACAAAAACAATAACAAAAACAAAAACAAAACAAACAAACAAAATAAAAACACAAAAAAACCCAACCAGTTGTTTTGATTACAAAAGGTCTATGTAAATCTCTGCTCTGGTGGATTCAAATGAATACCTTGAAATTTGAAGAATTTAAACAGCAAGTGCCTCAAGTTCACTACTTGTTTTTGGGAAAAAGTCTTTCTCTCAATTTCATCTTTGAAAATAGCAAAGGGTATTTACTTTCTTTAATAGACAAAGAGCTGTTTAATTTCTTGAGAAATATCCAGATACTGGTGTTTGATTTAAATTGTATTTACATGAGCACTGTCTTGAGGAAACATCATAGATTGCCAGACTTTAGAGTCTTGGCTGTGGTGACACCTTTATTTTCCATATTGCTCTATCTGATATATTAAAAAATTAGAACCATTGTGATGGCCTTACACTTAGAGCACTTTACAAGCTACAGACTACCTTCAATGCCCCTAATCTAATAAGATTAATTTTAACTTCTCTATACCTTGCAAAAAATATTGTATAAAGGAGTATGCTACTAGCTCTCTCTCAATCATCTTTTACTTCAGAAAAACACAGAAGGAGTACAAATAAAACCCATGTTAGTATAGAAGAATGAAACTATAAAGTCCTACTGATTAAAACTTGAGCACAGTGTTTTGCAGTTATTTTTCCTGATACATATTGAGTTATTAAATCTTAATTCTTCTGTTGACAAGTAAGAAACAGGATTACCAATCCAACTTTTTATTTAAAAAAAAATACCACATTCCAAATATTGTGCTGCTGGATTTCCTTCATAGCAAGAAAAGGTGAAGGCAGCATAGAAGGGAACTAGATTTGCCAAATGGAGAATATAAACAGACCACATAGCAGCCTCTCAACAAAAGATAGAAAACTAATGCTTCTCTCTCTACTGTCTCACAGTATAATACAATTGCTGCTGTTGTCAAGATTTCCAGGGTTAGTACAATAATTATGTTTCAAAACATGAAGTTTAAATCATTAAAAAAAAAAATAGTATTTCAGCATTTATTTTTTTTCTGTCAACGGTAATCTTAAACAAACATAAAAGTAATTCAATAAAAATTTGGTTGAAAAAGGTAAAAAAAGAGTAAAAATGTTCAATAATATTTTATGTACCTATTTTCTCCATAAAGACAGCAAGTAAGAAAACTTCCATTTACCACAAACAATTAAGGTATGCATATGGGTACAACTGTAAGCTAAAACAAAATTCTGTTCAAGTACAAACTTACGGAGCTCAGACTCTTGTCCCCAAAGTACCATATTCCTAAAACCTAAAATACTCTTTTGCATCTGGGGGAAGAAAAGAAAAAGGGCCTGAGATGTAGAAAATAAAAGAAGGGTAATGAAGCTGGTAAAGGATGTGGAGAATATGTCTTATGAGGAGTGCCTGAGGGACCTAGGGTTGTTTAGTCTCAAGGAAGCTGAGATGAGATGTTATCGCTCTCTACAACTACCTGAAAGGATGTTGTAGTGAGGTAGGTGTTGGTTGTTGGAGAACGTCTGAAAGAAAAAGGCAACATACCAATTCAGGAAATGGTTGCTGAGATAAAATGTTGAGAAAGATCTGTACGTGGTGT